>CAUYON010035059.1:0-50454 GCA_963573935.1 Arctocebus calabarensis
TAGCCTCTATCAGTTTAAGGAATGTGCCACCTATACCTATGCTCCTCAGTGTTCTAATTAGAAAGGGATGCTGGATTTTATCAAATGCTTTTTCTGCGTCTATTGAGAGGATCATATAGTCCTTGGTTCTGCTTCTGTTGAGACGGTGAATAACGTTGATGGACTTTCGAATATTAACCAACCCTGCATCCCTGGGATAAAACCTACTTGATCATGATGTATAATTTTTTTGATGATAAGCTGTAATCTATTGGCCAAGATTTTGTTGGGAATTTTTGCATCAATATTCATTAGTGAAATTGGTCTAAAGTTTTTAGTTGGGTCTTTACCTGGTTTGGTATTAGAGTGACATTTGCTTCATAGAACGTATTGGGGAAAATTCCTTCCTCCTCAATTTTTGATTTAATGACAATCAATGACACAGTGGGGCATGGGGGAAGGAGAGTACAGACAGAGAAAGAGGGAGGGGTGAGGGAAAGAAAACCAAAAAAAAAAAAAAAAAGAAAGAAAGAAAAGAAAATAGTGACAGACTTTCATATAAATTGGATTCAATTTTAACCAAAGTACATTACTTAAACACTAATTTTTTAATTCAACTTGTCAAGATGTTGTTTGGGATATTTCATCCTCATTTATAAGTGAAGCATGTTTATAATTTTTCTTTATAGCAATATATTTTCTCCAAATTCAATATCAGGTGTATCCAGATCAAGTAGAATGACATTGAAATATTATTTTTTTATTGTTTATAAGATTTCTGGAATTGCTTGTCTTGTAAAATCATTGTGGTCTATGAGTTTATGATAGTTTGAACTTTGTTATTTCATTTAATTCATTGCTTAATTACCTTTTTCCCATGAATGATTACATTGTGGTTAACATGTTAGCATAGCAGTATTCCCAGATAGTTTTTTGTTTGTTGGGAGGTTGGGCTTTGGGGGAGCAGAGTTAATACTTTTCATGAAATATCTTATTTTATAACAGTGAAATTGCTTTCTCTTTTGGCTTCTGATTTTTTTTTTTGAGGTGAAATTTAAGTTTTTATGTGAGTAGTGCTATTATACCTATGGTGAGTGTCTTGTTTGTACCGCATCCCATTATACCTTTGTTTAATTCTTAATGAACTGTTCCCTTATTTAAAAAAAACAAACAAAAAACAAAAATATCTTACTCATTATTTACTTTTGTTTCAGTTATGTCTTGTTGATTGTCAAATTGACACAGATAGAGGTTAACCAATAAACTGTATAGTATAGCCAGTCTCCATATTGTGGTAGATTTTCACCTATTTTCTAAAATCCTTATTTCATTCTTAAAGTGATTCTGCTTTGTGTAAACTTGCTTCTACATGTAAAAGCATTATGAGAGATTAATGTTCAACTATTTTCTCATTGCACTGACAACAAGTCTTTTTAGCAGTAGAAGAGATGAGGTGTGCTGCCTAGCAACAATCTTCCATACTCTGTGTTGCTTAGCAGCAAACATCCAGTACAGTGCTACCTTGAATTGATATAATACCAGTCTTCCCTGAGTTAAGAAGTTTACTGCTGTCTATCTCCAGCTTCTTCGTCAACTGCATTTTGGTATTTGGACATGGCAGCAAACCAATGTTTCCAGCTTGTTTTGAATCCTATATTCAGAAGATTGTCTTCTCTAATTTATTCTCTTTATATTCCAGGAGGCTAAGAATGAGACTTTGAATAAACTCTCTAATCTCTCTGAAAGAAATACTTGTGTTGATCTTATGTATCAGCATCATTGGAGGTAGCCTATATGTCAAAAACACAAATCCAAAGAGAAAAATTATTTCTGTAATTTTATGTTCCAATTATGTATTGTTCTATACCATCTACTTTTCAATAAAATATATTAAGCACAATAATAAACTATATACAATATTATTATATTATTTGATAAAAGATGTGCAACAACATCTTTATTAGTTTCCTCTGTCAATTTTAATATGTGGATGGAATTTTCTTGGCCTCGTTAGCACTGAAAATGTTACCAAAATGACCAAATCTTGTAACATCTTGGTGGAAATAGTACCTTCTCAAAATTCAGTATTTGGATTTTATTATCTCTATCTGAATAAGAACCTACTACAAAATAGTAGCATATGCAGATATGCGGGAGAGTAATTTTTTTTCTGGATAAAAACAGAAGTTTAAGTTAGGTGACTTGTAGATTGTATGCTCACCTCCATTTATGCTTTTTTTTCTCATTAAAGTTCATCTCAAATGAGATTATACACTTCAAACACACTGTAAATTAGATAAAACTCAATGATTAATAACCTTTATTTTTTTTTTTTTACAATAAGAACAGTTAAATTCATAGAGACAGAAAGTAACATGGTGACTGCCAGGGGCTAATAGGGGAATTAAACGGGAGTTATTTAATCTAAATGTAATTTCAGTTTGAGAGGATGGGAAAAAAAGTTCTGGACATCCTTGGTAATGATGGCTGCACAATGATGCAATGTTCCTCGTGCCACTAACTGTACACTTAAAAATTGGTAAAATGGTAACTCTTACTTGTTACACATACATGCACACACACATATATATATATGTGTATAAACTATAATGAAAAATTTTAAAAGAAAGCATAGGGGAAAATATTACACATTATTAAACCAAATTAACATATGTGAGGATACATTCTGCTTGTTAAAGAATATAAGATAATAAGAATTGATTAATAATGATTTAAAATTATATAATCAATAATATTGAGGTCTTACCACATGCCAAACATTTTTTAAGATTTTCCTTCACTGTTTTACTTCAAACTTGCGACAACCTTAGGAATTGCAATCATTATTATATTCATTTTTCAGGTGAAGCAGCAGAATCATACATAGATAAAGTCACTGTGCGAAATCACTGTGTGAGCAACTGATGGAGCCCAAAGTTTATAAAAGCTTATATTCTTAACCATTGTGCTCCAATAATCATGTGGAAATTTCTTTCCATTAAGACTTACTCTATGCCATATGTCTTTTAAAGAATGTTATATGTAGTATCTCATTTATTTGGCAGAAGACTACCTTACGAACAATAATAACATCTGTTATTTTAAAGTGCTAGCCCATTAATCTTCATACCAACATTGTGATTATTAAATACAACTATGCATGTTGCATTACCTCAGTTTTTGACATACAGTAAACATTAAATATAGACATTAAATATATTTCAAGTTGAATAATCTCAGTCATGTATGTTAAATATTTTATTGGTCATACTTTAACATCCTTTTCAATAACTCAGGAAAAGGTATTATTTTGGACCTTATGAATAATTTTGTTTGGTAAACCTCCCTCCATTTGTTCTTAGTTTACATTTCATCATTTTTATTCTTTGAAGTTTTGTTTATAGTCAAGGCCACGTATGGTAGGTATAATCTATCCCGATTATTTTTATTGTAGATGTTATTAATATTCTAACTTTTTAATTCATAGATACTTTTGTATGCATAGCAATAAATTCATAGAGCAGTTTCTTTGGGTAGCAAGTTTAACATTTTCTTCAAACATTGTACATAGACAATTTGTGTTAATTTTAAATAGAATAGAAATACTATATATAAGTAGCAAGCTTGTTTATTTCCACCTCTAAGCTGTTAGGTTACAAAGATAACAGGTTTGTCCTACGTAGGACACAGAGAACTTCAAGTCAAGGAGAGCAACCATGGTCCACATTCACTAGGGCACAATCAAGGTGAATCGTGATTTATGTGCCTCCTTAGGTTTGAGGGGGAGAAGTAGGGGGGATCCTGCATTATAATGAGCTAGCTTTTTAGTTTGAAAATAGAAAATATTAGGCTACTTCATAATATTCTCAAGAGAACCAAACTAAAACAAGAACTGGAGTAACAATCATTTTAAATGGACATATTTAAGCACTGTATGTGTATATGTGTGTCAAAAAACTCACATTGTAATCCACTGATTAAAAACTGCAAGATTTACAGGATGAATTGATTCATGAGTTTCCCCTTCAAAACCTGTGCCTCCAGTTCTAACCAATACAACAGCAATTCTTATGTATATACAATTACAAAGCTAAATCTTCCCCAGCATTTTGACCCAGAATCCCATTCAGTCCATCCTTTGACTGCCTCAATCTAGCATATGCAGTATTTCTGCATTGCTATGCTATGCAATGTTTAAACCTATTACTCTTTTCTAGAACAATTGTCTTGAATTGTTCATACATGATGTTTTAACAAAGGCTTGAAATGATAAACTTGGTTGCTTTTTTATTTCTGTAAGTCTTGGAAAATTCAAGTGCCTTGTCCAGAGAAAATAATTTGCTACAAGAAAGGTTTGAAATTAATCCTAGGAAGTCAGCAGATCAAGCCTGTGTTCTTATACTTAATGCCATCCAGCAGTTCAAAAGAATAAAAACTTAAGTAAAACTAACAGTGATTGCTGTCAACACACAAAGGGCACTGTGTTATATAAGAGTTATATTTCAGCAAAAACAAGTTTTGAATATTAATCGTTAATATGTACCTTCTTAGCATTCATCAAAGGAAAATCAAATGCCTGGGAAATTAAAAGACAAAGCAATGTATGTTTTTGGTTAGCTCGAGATCTAAATTTCATCTCGTTCCATAGAAGTAGGATTAAGAGCAGAGATTTTGTTTTCATTTTTTACATGGTTTAAGTACAGATATGCCTTGAAGAATGGTAGTTCTTTATTCAGAATCTGAGACAAAGTAAAATTTAATAATTTTTGGGTTTGTTTTTAGGAATATATATGAATGTTTATGGAAAGTCTCTGCACTATATTCTTAAGTTTAACACATCTAAGGGTAACTTTACCATTTATGTTACCTTAGATTTACGTAAGCATGGATATGTGTGCTTCTGATTGCATTACATTACATTGTACTATATTCTGTTGTATGTACTTTTTCTTTGTACACAGTGTGGAATTTTTCAACTTTTTAAAAATGTCAAAGCATAAAACAGGAATGACTCAATGTGTTCAAAACATATAATCAAGCTAGAAATAATATGCAAAAAATTTAAGGAATTTCTAGATTAATAATTGTCAGTCATATTTTGGTTCTAGTGTTTATTTTCATGGAGGTTTTCTGTAATCAAACATTCTGATCCACAACCATTTATTATATCAGCCCACTTATGCACTTATTTACTATTGAGAACATATAAATGACTTACAGAATCTTATTTATTTGCATACCATGTCTGTATTCCACACTATAAAGTAAACTCCACAAAAATAATACCTTGTTTTTGTTTTTGAAAATTTTCTTTTGGTCTAGAATAGTATTTTTCTGTGGGGTCAATAGATTTATTATAACTATATCTATGAATGAATAAATAAATGAATGACTAAATATACTCATTATTATATTTTCTGAATTTTTGTTACTTATTAAAATTACATAGCTAGAGGAAAAATGCAAAATATGGTAAATGATGACTTTAAAACTTCGTGTTCACTTAGATTTCATCTTTTAAACATGATTGGCTGAGATGGTGTAAACTTTTTAGATACTAAATTTGAAAAAAGAACACTCTGTTTTCTGGTCTAATTTTCGTAAGTAAAAACTATTTAAAACAATAGATTCTGAAAGATGTGGGATCATAACACCCACTTAAGAAAATATCCCCTTAGTAAATCCTAAAATAGAGTGTTACTTGGCTTGCCAGGTGCTTCTGCCCTGTAATCTCAGCATATTGGGAAGCTGAGGAGGGAGTATCATATGAGGCCAGGAGGAAGGGACCAGCCTGGACAGCATAGCAAGACTGCCTTTCAAAAAAATGAATGAATGAGTGAATCAATAAAATTAGCATGGTGTGCATGTGAAATCCTAGCAACTTGGGAGACTGAAGCAGGGGGATTGCTTGAGTCCAGGAATTCAAGTTTACATGAATCTATGATTGCACCACTGCACTCCAGCCTGGGTGACAGAATGAGATCCTGTTCTTCAAAAATAAATTTAACACACCCTTCAAAAGAAAGGAAGTTATTACAAAAAAAAAAAAAGGAATGTCACCTATTTTCAGAAATTTATGATTAACATGATCAAGGAGCTTTATTTTAATTAGTAAATTATAACTATTGCAAAAAAACCTCAACTGAAATAAAAACTAAAAAAGGAATGACTATATATATATTTATTTGATATATATTAATTTTAACCATAAATTATTTGTTATGCCAGTTTTCTTAGCATAAATTATTTAAGTCTCCATTTACTTGTGAATTTTAAAAGTGTTTAATCATGGAAACTGCAATTGAATGTGGCATTTTTAAATCCAGTTGTCAAACCTTACCCATGAGTAAGGCTTATGAGGAGTCAGAGTAGGCAGCTGAATATGTCATATGATTGGAAAGCATTGGAAAATTATTTTTACTTAAAATATCTCCCTCATTACCTTTCTCTGTGCCTGAAATTTCATCTTTAGAAATCTCTCTTGGGTTTTAACTTTAGTTTTTACTTAGTACTTGGAAGTGGGACTCCTACTTCTATCTTTTACAAATACTCTTTGAGAGCTCATTTGGAGATTCAGAGAGGATATCCTCTTTTATATCCACCTAAAGAACTGTTTTCCTATTTCAGGAAAGTCTTTACCTTCTTGAAATTCTGATATGATACATAAAAAAGAGAAGGTTATCTCTCAAGCCAGCCAGATCTGCCAAATCATTCCTGGGGATAAATAGTCACTCAAACTGCAGTCAGCGCCCATGTGCCCTTGGAAGCTGTAGTTTGGCAAAATAAGAGGCTGGGGAAAGCTTGTGAATGGCAGAGGATCCACACAATAAAATTTTCTGATATTAAATACAAGAGAATATCCCAGTTAACTCTTCATCTTACTAAGAAAACTGAGAATCAAAGAGATTTTGATTTATTCAGAGAAACGCAGATAGTTATTGATGAGAAATTATACCCATGTTTCCCGGCAACCGTTTCTTTCTTTTTTTCTATTATATAAAATTGCCTCCCACTCAAATAAAAAAGAGGGAAATATTATTGGGGTTTAATTATTCTCTGTTTATTTATTTATTTATTTGTATACTTTTGTGTAGAAGTTTTTTTTTTTTTTTACTTTTGTGTGCTGTTATTTTGCTGTTCGTGGCAGTGTTAAGAACACTCATTGTTTTGAATGGATCATCAAGGAAATCATGTTTAACTTATAAAGTAAAAAAATATAGTGAAACAAATAAAACCTCCATCTGTTACTTAAACATTACTTGTTCTACTTCCCAGTTTTCAGCAAGGAGTAATAAACACAATTTTCCGATCACTAATATTTTCATTTCCCTTTTATACTTTATTTTACACTTAACAGTTTTACTCTTAACATATGTTTTGCTTATTTTATTTATTGCCCATTCCCTGTACCTCCACTAAAAGCTTTGTGAGGGCATAGATGTTTACTGATTTTATGCATGACTCTGTTTTCATGGCTGCAAACACGAGACACATATTTGGCATCTAATAACATTTTCTGAATTAATGAATAAATGAAATTTGAGACAAGATAATCACAAGCTTTATTACAGCAAAATATTAACAGTAGCACCTCCACCACTGTATACATATCATTTCTAATGCCAGATTTAATACAGAGAGAAAAAATGTGGCAATGACAAATGAATCAAGAGAACCTGACAGAACACGATAATTCTAAAGTACAGCAAATAACATCTTCGAGTGGCCTCTTACTTTATAGTCCAGATGTCCTTTTTAAGTCAGTGCTATTTCAGTTTCTACAACTCCACTACAACTTTCTACAAAATTTGAAGGGTTTATTTCCCATATCTACTTGCTTCTCAAAATTCTCTATTTTCTTCCCTTTTCAAAATTTTCTAATGAATAAAAGTAAAAATACACAGAAATAGGACTCAAGTCACTCTTCATATACATTTTATTTTACATGTGCTTTTCCATATGCATAAGATCTACATATTCTTTGAATAACTCCCAGGGAAGAAAACGTCTAAATTAGATTGTTAAAAAAAAAACAAATGGATCCAGAGAACAGATTCAGGTAAATATAGTGTTGGATTGTCTGATAAAAGGTGACAATTATGTGGTATCATTTCAGTTTTACTCCTATATGTTATCTTATTGTAAGCTTAAAGTTTTTCAGGAACCCAGATGTGACAAACGTAAGTAAAACCATCTGTTCTCTATATCTCTTGATAAAATAAGAATATGAAATAATTTGCTGATTTTTTATTAACATCCCAACCAATACTTAAGCATCTACAATAAATAATTGAATTGTTTATTACACTAAATAAGGAGACACATGATGTCTACTTTCCAAAAAACTGGAAATAGTGCTCTTTTGGTACTAGCATCCATTTTTGAGTATCTGTTTGATTTTGGTAGACTGCTTCACATCTTAGCTAACCTTCAACCAACCGAAAGCCTGTTTAATCTATGGAGTCCATATACAACTTAAGGTTTTCGTGGCATATAAAGAATGACATTTAAGATGTACTTTTCTTGAACATTAGTTAACATCATTGTGTAAATTAAAAAATAAATGTTGGAGTAATTTAGTCTAACAGATTATCCCTTCATCATGAACTGTTAGATAATTAAGACTAATATCCTAGTTACAAGCTCTATCTCCTGCATCCTCAGTTGTATACTCAATAATCATAGGAGCAAGACTAAAAGAAAAAAAAAAATCCTGTTTCTAGGGACAAGCAGTTACAGTCTTCATCTAATTCTAAATAATATTAAAATATAAAATCTCACGAAATAGTTGTTACATACAGTAGAGAAATGTAAGATCATTATCTAGAAGCATGAGGATATTTATTGCAGGAATAAATGACTTAAATCATTATAAAAACTATATTACTGAACAATCAATTTTATAGTAGGTCTCAATCATTATTAATTATTTTAATTATATGTAATTTTTTAAAGATAGCGTGGAAGTTTATAATTTGAAAATAGAAAAATTTCTTTTAAAATTTAATAAAGAAAAAGGAAGTGTTTGGCTTCACTATATAAGTAATGATGATAAAAATGATATAAGTGATCAAAAATTAGTTTCCTTTCTGTTTCTTGCTCTTCCTTTCTCCCTTCTCTTGCCCTGCCTTTCATTTCTTCAAATATTTAATGATATTTATCCATACAACTGTATACTAAAACTCTGCTTTATAGCCGTGCTATAAACACAAATGAGACAAAATCTCTGACCTCGAAAAGCTTATGGTGCAAAATTGCAAATGAAACGATATCTTTTCTCCTTGTTTACATCACATCAACATTTATGGGTTTCTGGTTGTCAAAAAGGTATTGCTATAGATATCTTTATTATTTTTCTTTTCACTGTTGTTGATATAATATTTGGCACATTGAAGTTGTTCAAAATAATTTTACTGAATTTCTATTCTGTGAGTATGTTATAGTCTATTTTCTGAGTAGGACTTTTATGCTAATACTCTCTTGTTAGTGGCAAAGATTTTTGCTGTAACTTTGTTCATAATTGGAAGACGATAGGCAAACATTGTTTAACAATATTTAAAAATTAATATAATTGGTATGTTGTGAATAAATCAAACATTACTTCTCTGTCTCTCTCAAGTACACATTTATTTATTAGTAGAACCATCGTAATTTTCATCCAATGGAAGATAAAATGAAGAAAAAATATTCAATATATTTCTCTAGAGTCAAAGTGTCATGCATTTAAAGGTAGGAAGGGATTTCTCATGGGGTTTAAAACATGTGCTTTTCACTTAGAAGAGTGGTTTGTATACAAACCTGTTATTTACTCTCTAGATTATTGTCTGTATGATGAGGACTAGTCCATCTAATTCATTGCTGTATTTTCTTCACACAGTGCAATGCCTAGAAAATAGTCACTCAGGTAAATATATCATCTGTGAATGAATTATTTCCAAACTTTCATATTCCTGTGAAGACCTCGTGAGAAAGCAAATATCTCTTTTTGTAGCTTGCCTCAGGCACTTTACTGTATACCTCAGAATAGATTAAGATCCTCAGTAAATGCTTGTAGTAAGACTTTACAATTATCTTACATAGCAATTACCACGTTTGCTAATTACTGAGTAACATTCCTTATTTTACTTTTTTTCTTCTGTAGGCGGTAAGGTGGATGAAGTTAGAAGTCATCTACTTATTTCACCACTTTGACCTGCTAAATATAACATTTCCAGAGACAATATCAATAATTCAGAAAATATTAATTAAATGATTTAAGAATGACTGAGTTTGGGGCTTACTATAGGCTAATAATACAAAGCATCATCAATTTTCACAAAGCTTTTGTATTATAGCTACACTATGTTAGAAGGGTAAAATTGTAGGTTTTCTTTAATATTTTGTTCATTCACAATTTAAAATGCATAAAGACCATCAGTCTGTAATTACCTTCGCCCAACTAACTCTAATTTTGCACCTACCAGATTATCAGACCTTTACATGTTTCCTTAAGTTCATTGCTTGAAAAAGTTATTATTTATTATTAAAATAGGGCAGACTAATTTCAATTTGCTTAAGCAAGAAATCATATAGTTAACAAAGAAAACTCTTAATTAGTTTTCAATAAAACTTTAAACACATTGTCCTTTTAAACTAGAATTATATTACTTTTCAATAGCTAAAAATATGAAGAGCAAGGTAACCTTTGAGAAAAGAAAAGGAAAATGTCATCTTTATTGCCAATAGGGCACAAAAACATGACAGATTTTTTATTAGTTATATTCAGGAAACTGATGACAAAGGTGTCCTGTCAGTGAATGATAATTGTTGAATTTCAAGGAGTGTGTTGAAACTTCACTGTTGCTATGCAAGGCTATGAGGGTAAGAGAACATGCCTTTTCTCGTTCTTTTCTTTTGATTACAGTTTCTCTCCTTAACACAGGTCCCCATGGGCGTCCGGTTTCCTTATGAGTTCCCTTCATTTTATTGTTTCTCGATGCAGCACCCCACGCAGTTATCTCCTTAACCTGTGATACAGGCTGTTTATTTCAAATCACACATCTAATGCTCCATTTTCTAGCTTATCAGCTGTTGTCATTAAGTAAAGTAGTCAGCTAAATCAAGTTACAGAAAACAGAGTGTGTGTTTATTACCCTTTGCAGTAGTGTTTTTATTTTCAAAGTAGATGTGTACATAGAACACTTAAAATCCGCTTTCTTAACATTTCTCAAGAATATAATACATTTTTCTTAACTAGTCTCACCATTTGTACAACAGATCTCTTGAACTTATTCATCTTAACTGCATTATTACCCTTTAGCCAACATCTCCCAAGCTCCACCAGCACTTGTTCCCTGGTAACCAGGATTCCACTGTCTACCTCTATGAGTTCAACTTTTTGCGATTCCTCACATAAGTAAGATCAAGCAGTATTTGTCTTTTAGTGCCTGACCTGTTCCTCTTAGAACGATGATGTGCCCCAAATATGTAATATAGCTACATAAATTATATGAGGTGATTCATGCTAATTATCTCAATTTTGCCATTTTGTATTGTATGTGTATATATATTTCAAAATAGCATTATAAATATGTGTATATACATTTTTATCAATTAAAAATACCGATTTTTAAAAAGTAGACATATAAAAATGACAATATCTTAAATTAATTTAGTCAGTAATCAAGCAAATATAGGGACTTTTCACAAGTAGGTATAAGGCATAATAGAGAGAGCTGAGGTCTTGCTGCCTTTCAAATTTTGAGTTGGAATTGGCTATGCTATGTCATGTTTTCTTTGATTGTGGTGTTTTATCTGATTTGGCAGAAGCATATCATTTCATAGTACTACTTAATAATTATTTTGGGAGAATGATATAACCTGTAGTTTAAAAAAATTGCAATATTTGTAGGAATAAAAGGAATGATGCTTTTATTTAAAATGGTTAATCAATGGCATGTTTATTTATCACTATCAACAACAGTAACAGGTTTGTCAGAATACTGCTGTTCAGATGGGAGGCTACTTGCTAGGATACGTGTAAGACACGTTAGAAGGACACTCGGGAATTCTTTCTTTGTACACGAGACTCATCATTATCATTACCAGTGGAGTACCCTTTGGGCATTCTGACAAAGGAGTCATAAGGAGGCCTGACAATAAGGTACATGAACTTCCCAGCATGTGTGTACATTGGCAGCACTGTACAAACAAGTCAGTAAGGTTTCATAATTTTTGTATAGCATTGTCTCAGAGCTGTGTTTGTCATACACTGTCAAGGCATGGCAATGCCCTTCTGAGTGGCACTTATTATTATTGTGTGTTTTTGTGTGCCATCATGAGAATGTCAGAGTTTGCACTAGAGTAATGAACAAACATTACATTTCTCATTAAAGTTGGCAATATAGGAAGTGAAATTAGGGACATGTGAGCCTACATTTATAGGGACACTACCATGAAGAAAAGAGCAGTGTAAATGGATTAAAATTTTTTCCAAGGAGAGAGAAATGTCACTGATACAGAGAGGCCAAATGAGCAAAACTGACAAAAACATTGCAAAAATTTTTTTGAATTGTGTGCCAAAATAGTTGGCTGGCTGTGAGAAGCATAGACGATCAAGTAAACATTGATAGAGACATAGGAAAATCTTACTCAGGTAGTTTGACCAACAACTCATGGCTCTGGCATCACTACAGCACACCAGCTTACATGGCACTATCTGTGAGGGAGTTTTAGCCAATAAATAAATAACTGTATTGGAACACCCTTCCTACTCACTTGATCTGGCCTTCCATGGCATCTTTCTTTACCTGAAGATAAAGGAAGGCATTTTGATTAATTACATTCTGGATATCAAGGGTAATACAAAAGCAGCTCTTATGGCCCTTCTAGAAAGAAGTCCAAAATTGCTTTGCAGTATTGACTAGGTACTGGCGTCAGGGCATAACTCGGGAGTACTTTGAAGATGATCATAGTGATACTCACCAATGCTATGTATAGTGCTTTTTTCTAGAATAAATTGAGAACTAATTGTCAGACCTGATATAGAGTTCATATTTGAAAAAAAACTACAAAGCTCTCCCTGCTGGAAGAAAATAACAACAAATATTACCTGTAGCATACAAATATTTCCACAGGCATCTTGAGAGCGGAAAAAAAATGCTAAGAATCAATCAGTGTTCCCATGAAAATACAATAATCAGAAACCAATCATCAAGTTAACTGCTCTGAGGTGGAGAGTAGCTTTCTAATGGCTGATATGTAATGATACATAATCAGAAAAAGAGGCTAATAGGCATGTAACCTTCATTTTCCCAAAGGCAATATATACCATCTATTATACTGTCATGCTTCCATAGCTGGAGGCTTAGAGAGCTCTTGTAAATAGATTTTTGGATAATGGTTAACTTCGAAGGACTTCATTCTTGAGGCAGATTACAGATAGAAATTTTTTCGGAAGGTGTGATGGGCAGACTAGCTAGTTTCCTTGCAATTTTCCACTGTGTAGCATTTCAACCCTTAGAAAAATGTTCCAGTAGTGCTATTCGACTTTTCTTTGGTTGCCAGATTTGTATCATTGTTGTGCTTAGAATAACAGCATTTCAAATGCTTTGAATTATCATGACCCATCTAATGATTTTCAACTTTAACTTCCAGTGAAAGTTTTAACACAGGTTATTCATGACCAGGAAGACAGAAACTGGAGCCTCTATCTTAGGTAAAGATATTTTAATAAAAACAAAAATCTTAATCCAAAGGCTTTCCATAGCAATCTACCAAGGTTGACTAAGTAAGACTCTCTCTCTAAAAAAAAAAAAATTATTGTATTTGGGGATATTTCTCCCATGATATTGCAGTACAACTACTGAAAACATTTTGCTTCTTTTCCCTATGAAGGTACATTGTTAGTTCTACACCAGTACATCTGAAAACTATTTCTACAGACTTGGTCCTGAGTTCAGAAATACTACTTATTAAGTAACTATCTTAAACTTTTTAAGAGGAACTATTTTAAACTTTTTAACATCAGTATTTTATCTACAGCTTTAAAAATACATTTGTTACACATAAGCTATATCAAACACATATGACAATGGAATTTTTAAAATGTTATGCCCATAACATTCTGTTAAATACTATAAAAATACTGATCTAGAAAAGGAAGTTGTTATCTTGTCTCTGATTATTTTTTCTAAGGAAGTATAATCATTAAAAATGTTACATATAGGCTCAGCGCCTGTGGCTCAAGCAGCTAAGGCACCAGCCATATACACCTGAGCTGTCAGGTTTGAATCCAGACCAAGCCCACCAAACAACGATGACTGCAACCAAAAAAAAAAAAAAAAAAAAAAAAAAAATAGCTGGACGTTGTGACAGGCGCCTGTGGTCCCAGCTACTTGGGAGGAGGAGGCAGGAGAATTGCTTGAGCCCAGGAGTTGGAGGTTGCTGTGAACTGTGACAACATAGCACTCTACTTAGGGCAACAGCTTGAGGCTGTGTCTCAAAAAACAAACAGACAAACAAAAAAACGAAAAAACAAACAAAAAAACAACATTAAAAAACAACAAAAAAAATTACATATAATTAATGTTAGATGTAAAATGATGTCATGTTACCACATGTAAAATATTTTTTGGTGTTCATAGTTGCTTTTTTTCTGTGTTTGCCTTCCTTCCATAAATTTTGTGCAGTGCACAAAACTCATGGAAAGTACTACGTGACAGTCAGCTGACTTTTTTTAGCTACAGGTAAGAAGGAACAGGGAAACCCACGGATGTGAGTATGACTCGGTACAGATGTAGGCTACCACATTTGCTGGTCCAATGTGTAGTACAGAAGAGGAGAAAAGATATAAACAGAGACAGTGGTCAGAACATGAAATGCTTTACATGTAAGGATAAGTCAACTCTTTGGACATAGTTCTGTAATCTGTGAAGAGAAGGATTTTATGCAGAGGAGACAACTAAAGAAAAATAAAAATATTTATGGCCTTCATTTTTCTACCATATATTAAAAAACCTTTTGAATCACATTAATAATATATATTCTTATAACTTGGATGAACTGTTTTATTGAAGAAAAGAATGTTACTGAAAACTTGATATTGATCTTTAATAACAAAATACTAATATCTAGAAATATTTTAGAGTGAACATATAAACAGCCTTACATTTCATTTCATTCATTTGTGACTTTCTTTAGAATTTACCAGACAGGTCTGCATGAATTATTTCATTACACACTCACTGTACAAAGAAAGTAATTGAAGTTTGGAGATTTGGAGTTATTTTTCTCTATCTCGCACTCCTGAAGAACTGGAGGTTCAAGTTGATTCCTTTTAATGCAGCATATGCTGAGCTTCTGTTGAGTGGGCTCTGTTAGGAATGGAGTAGTGAATAACATCTCTTTCTCACCCTCTCAAAAAAACAGGCATTTTCTTTTTTGTGGAAACAGGTGTTGCGTATATTAGGGGCATTCCACCTAAAGCATTGTTACTACCTGTGATCCTTGGGAAGGGCCAAATGACAACTTTGCTGTTGTCAGATTGCTCCCAACATTCCTGAGCCAGTTCTTAGCAGGGGCCACAACCCTGCATCATTCATAGGCTGAACAATTCTACAAATTCCTTGTGATAAACTCCTTGTTCCTGACTTTACATGACAGTTGTACAATTCTCACCCTAACTCAAATGATTTCTCTTTTCAAAAATTGAAATCCAGTACTTGAAATTAAATTATAGCAGGGCATAAATAAATAATGTCAGAGCTCAGAAATCCATACCCCCAAATATGGCCCCTTGACAGAGTACTTTAAGCTAAATGAAATTAAGAAATTATAGAAGCAGGAAAGTTTTTCTGTCCTTTCTTGATTCAGATTCTCTTGAGGAAGGCTACAAAAGCTAAAATTCTCATTCTCCTTTTTCTCTCCTGAAGCAGGCCATAAAACCTAGGACAGTCAATGTCTAGAGTTCTTCCAGAGACGTTCAAGTGACAGGTGTCCTGCCCTTTACATGAAGGGGGAGACGATCATGTAGGGAGGCCACAAAGAATCTGAACACACATGCCTTACTAAGTGTTCCCCAGTAGATTACCACCAGATCATACCCTCTCTTCTTCCAACCATGCTTCTGCAGGACGGCCCATGACAGCACAGTTTCTTGGGGTCCTTAGGTCTTTACTTCGGGAGGCTCCAATGTCATGTACAACTTACACTAAATGAATTTTTGTATGTTTTTCTCTTTTAATCTGTGTTTGTTCTAGGAAGGTCTGGGAAGACTAGCTAGTTTCCTTGCAATTTTCCACTGTGTAGCATTTCAACCCTTAGAAAAATGTTCCAGTAGTGCTATTGGACTTTTCTTGAGGTCTCAGTCATAAATCTACCACTGGAAATGGGAAAGAAAATACTCTTCTTCTCTACAATTGCAAGTTCAAAAGTTTTACATCCTGGTGGCAGGGGCTGAGTTGCTCGTTCCCATTATAGCTAGAAGCAGCAGAACAATTTGTACCAGGAATGTGTCACGGTTTAGAAATATAATTTGTGCTTATTTGGCATGAGTAAACCTCTCTACTTAGTGTAGAAAAAAAATTTAGAAGAACAAGTCTAGACATCAATTGGGGAACAAGCTAAGAAGTTGTGGCAGAGAGTAAAATAAGAAATGATAAGACCCCAGCCAAAGCAGAGGGAATAATATAGGAAGACTACATTAAGAAACAGTTTAGGAAGAGTCTAAAATCATCAAGATAAGTCCAGAGGTCAGGCCAGATAAGTTGTGTTATCATTCCCTATGGACTACTGTGGATTCCAGAAATGCCAAAGGAAGTTTCAAGGTGAACGTCCTTTTTTTTTTTTTTTAATTTTTTTGTTATTTTTACATTATACATGTGTTTATTAGGTTTCTACTTTTTGCCTTCACAGAATTAAAAAGGCTTAAAATTTACTCACAACAACAGTGTTTAAGATGAGGACTAGAAACAAAAACCTCAAAAAGAATAAACGAACATAAGTACATTCAGAAAAGAAATCAAAGTGAATGTTCTTAAAATAAAACTGCCATTAAACTTATAAATATCAACAACTACCCCAAAAACTTGGGGTAAAGAATTAGATATTATTTGAAGTAAATCAGACTGATATTGTGAGCAGCTTACATTTAAAATGAGGATGGGCTCAACAGGCTAAGGCGCCAGCCACGTACACCTGAGCTGGCAGGTTCGAATCCAGCCCGGGCCCGCCAAACAAGAATGGCGGCTGCAAACAAAAAATGGCCAGGCATTATGGCGGGTGCCTGTGGTCCCAGCTACTTGGGAGGCAGAGGCAGGAGAATCGCTTGAGCCCAGGAGTTGGAGGTTGCTGTGAGCTGTGATGCTAGAGCACTCTATTTGTGACAGCTTGAGGCTCTGTCTCAAAAATAAATAAATAAAATGAGGATGATATCCTTTTATAGTTGTTTGGGTTCATAGAACTCACTAAAAATAAGATTTTATTTCTTTCTGTTTGAACCTACAGTGAGTGCCCAGGAGAATCTTGTCATCATTTATGATACTGTAACTGAACAATGCATTATTCCTTGCCCCCATTCTCTGGTTAGTAAATTAGGCTTTTATTTCTTCTGTAGAATTTGGTCTTTCTTTTATATGCAGTAGTTGCCCACTTATCTTTTGACTTCACTTTCTACAGCTCCACTTACCATTGGTGAAATGAAGTCCAAAAATATAAAATGGAACATTCAAGAAATAAACAAGTTATAACTTACACACTGAATATTCTTCTATAAGCAAAGTAATGATTGTATTTAATTTCTGCATGATGTCACATAATCATTCCGAAAGCCTGATTTCATTAGTACTCAATGGGCTTTTAGAAATTGATCCTATAAAACACAAATCCATCTTACAGAGGAAGGAGAAAAAAAAGGCCTCCAATAATAGACTATTTGGGGCCTAAACTCACTAATACGCTAGACAAGGGAAAATAATCATGACTCTGCAGTGCTTGACAAGCGTCCTTAACTCTGAAGTGTGAATGTGTGATACACAACACAGAGGACATATCTTCCAAGTGACATTGAGTTCAGAAGGAGTTTATTGATCACTTAAAGAAGAAAACCGGAAATCACTCTTGCTCGTTATTATTGCATCACAACATTACCTTCCTGAGCCTCAGACTGGGCTTCCATCTTAATCAGATCTGGACATTAAGCTGTGAGTAGACTTAGGGTTCTGCAATTGTCAGGGTCATATGTGCACATGCAAAATCTCCAAGTATGTATTTCATGATGTTATATTATCTAATAACTGTTGGCCTCTTTACCAAAAATCCTTCCAATTTGATTACATAAAAATGATTGCAATTCTTTCATACCTCCTACGCTGTTCACACCTCGGTCCCTTTGCATGCGGTGTCCTTAGCCTTTTAATAGCAATATAAATAAGTATTTATTAACATCTGTATTTATTAGGTATATACTTTGCATTAACCATATGCTAAGAAATGTAAACATAACGGTGAGCCTCAAAATATTTTCATAATATTTATTCATTCAATAAGTATTTATATTTAATACCCTCTTAGTGTCAGGTACTGTTCTTATCAATGAAGGATGCCATGATAAGCCAAATATAAATTAACGCTATCATGCTCTCTACCTGGTATATACATTTCAATGGTTAGATTAGAAAATAAATAAATTAGGTGGGTTTAATATACTATCAGAGCCAAAATTGCTCCAAAGTTAAATAGGCAAGGGAGACATTTCCAAAGCTATTACAATAAGAGAGAGTAAGAGAAACCATAACTAATATCATGTCAACTCTACTAAAATGGAGGATTTTTCAAAGCTCGGATGAGATGGTGGGAAAATACTGGAGGAGGTTTGACAGGAGGATGATCAGTAGGTTTTGTGGAGTGTATGGAGTTGTTTTCTGAGTTTGCAGTGGCTGCCTCTGTGTTTGCTGATGGGCCCTGTGGAAGTCAGGCTCCTACCTTTCCCACAGAGCATAGGGGACAGAGGCTTGGTCTCCCTTGATGATTGCCTGGCAAAAGAATTGCTCCCAGGTCCTTGAGGAAGACATTCCTGGGCTGTGAAACTGGCAACAAACTTTTTAAAAAGACTTACATATATCTCAAAGGTGCAGAGAAATAATTGACAATTAAAAGTCGAAATAAAATGCTCTGAGAAGGAGGGGGTCAGGACCTAGAATTAGGAAGAAGCCTGTTTAAAGTTTGTTTAAATTGAGGAAAACATGAAAACGATCTTGGTTGAGAGAGACTACACAAGAGAAAGGAATGTGGGCAGCCAGTTTAGAATTGTTTTTAAGAGAGATGACTAAGGAGGTAGTACTTGGGCAGTGGCAAAAAGGTGACAACTTTTGTTGGGCAAAGTTTCTAAAGGAGAAACAAGAAGCTCATTTCCAGTATCCTTCTCCCCTTTCACTTCTATACTCAATAGTGTCCTAAAATGGGAAGAGAGTTTAATATTTTCTCTAGTGTTCCTTTTTAATATTATGGGATTAGAAGATAGTTCTATTCAGAAGTCCTTGGAGTCCACTACTGTATGATGCCTCTACGTTGATGCATTAAAAGCGAGGCTATTAAAACAGAAAGGAAAAAGGACCACATTTCTCTCTTGTAGAACAGAAATGTTCCCATAAGTGTTGCATCCGACTCGCTGCCTTGCACAGACAATATGAACTGTTATAATAAATACATCTTTAACCATGGTGATAGCTATTCAACACACAGTTTCTTTAACTTATACTCAGTCACTTATGCAAAATATTAAAACCCCATTCCAGATTATCATTTTGACTTTCAGTAACTAACAACTGTACTTCTAACAGAGATTTTCTCTATTAGAGAGAACAAATTGGAACATAGGTTAGCCTTTCTCAATTTATCTATTTTGCCATAGAAAATGTGTTCCCTTGTACAATGTGCACCCAGGTTTTTGGCCCAATCTTTCAGGAAAACACTCCTCAAGAAAATGGCTGCTCTCTACCAGGGAAACCCTCCCTGTGGGGGGGGCGGGCTGACACTCCCCTGCTCAACATGCAGCATGCAGATCACACTGCCCCCCTGCAGCTGCCAGTTCTGTGAAGGCTTCCCTTTCCCTCTATTCCAGGAGCCCTTCCCTCCCTGTCACAGTCATCATGGGTCAGGCCCACGATGGCGCCATACATAGCCAATAGGGTAGGAGCTTCTGAGGTCACTCAGTCCACAAGAAGCTAGACAGATCCTGTGGCCTGTGTGGAGTTCCCACTTTCCTCCTGATGGCCAGGCCATGGCCTTGGCCCTTACCCTACATGGCTGCAGCCTGCCTCTCCAGACCCACTACTGCCCCTGACTTGATCATGGTGCTCTGTGGAGGCTGCTCCAGCCTGCTGTCACTGGATCCTGGATTCTTTGTGACTTGAACCCTATGCACCTGGCAAGCCCAGGTGGGAGGGCATGGTGGCCCAGGAAGGCCCCGTGGGCTCCCCCACTCCCAAGCCATTCTAACTGTGCATAATGGGCATCCTTATTTTTCTCTCAAAAATGTGGGCAAAAAAGTGCATTATGCACAGGAAAATATGCTAAAGCATAAATTGAAATATAGAATTTTTGAGACAATACATTATCATCACTACTATATTCATCCATTCCAAATAATTGCTAACAAAATGTTGCCCAATGGAGGTCCTCTACGTCCTTTTGTAATGAATAGATAAGCTTAGTTAATATTTTATTTTCACATTACTAAGGATTAATTACTAGAATTTGAATATTCTCTTAGGTTGCGTTTCATATTTCTCAGACAATTTTACTTCCCTACTACTAATTTTGTATACAAAACTAATGTGAAAAAGGTAAACTCTGGTCACAAAATTACTATGTAGTGAGTTTATTTACTGCCCTCCATAAGCATACACAGTGTGAAATGAACTGTTAGTTAGTTGTTTTCATACTACCACTTAAAAAGTAGACAGCGTAAACAGCCAACAAAGAGACATCCTTAGCTGTTCTTTTTAAAAATACATTTATGCACACTAAAATTATAAAGAATTTATTTGAGCAGAGAGCTCAAGAATCGAGCAGCGTCAGAGGGCAAGAAATTTGTTTTTTTTGTGGGGACATAGGGGAAATTTTTATAATATGGTTATGACACAATCATATTATAGAAAGTATATTTTCTATACGTTCATAACAATAAGACAAAGTATACTTTATTGGTTAAAGTACAAAGTCTCTAAATGGAATTTATTTTGGCAGCGATTTAACTTAATTGTTGAGCTAAAGTTTCATTTTATTGTACACATTGAGTTGTGCTTTGGTTTGTTTAGTTCTAGCTCTTCCACGCAGGCTGGAGGGCAGTAGAACAATGGTGCTCATTGCAGCCTCCAACTCCTGTCCTTAAGCAATCCTCCTGCCTCAGCCTCCTAGTAGCTGGGACCATAGGAACAGAGCCTTGCTGTGTTTCTCAGGCTAGTCTTGAACTCCTGGGCTCAAGCAGTCATCTTGCCTCAGTCTCCCAAATCATTAGAGTTACAGGCACAAACCACTGTGTCTCTGATTTCTTTTTTCAATATTTTAAGATAACTACTTTTTTAAGGAAAAAGAAATTAGATTAATAAAAATATATGGTAGAGCATAAACAATTAATAAAACCAATCTCAGACTTGAATAAATTGCACTCTTTAAAATATTGCTACTAGTATGTGAACAGAAAATTACTTTGTAACAAAATATCGTGTTTAAAAATATCTGTAATTGTAATAGAATTTAAATACATATGAAAATTTCCTATAACAAGTTATTTACTCTTCACCAAAAAATGAAGTGTTATAAAATTAACAAATTACTAAATCACCAAAGAATTTTTACATTAGCCATTTGTTAATTAAAGTTGACATTTTTAAGTAATCAAATGCATTAGCAATTTATTAGAAACAATTGTTTTTTATTAAAAAATAATGCATTCCCAAATTAATGTGCAGCAATCGTGTTCTTTGTCTTGTAAATATTCTGGTGATGCAGCTACTAAATACAGACTTTCTTTTGTGAGAAGATTTGCCTATTCCCACCTTGTCAAAGATAAAAATTCCCAATTGTTAGCATTATCACCAGTGTAGGGTGCAAAAAACAAAGGCACTGAGCAGCATGGAGGAAGTGGTCAATATCTCATTAGATCTGCTAAATAAGATTTATACTGCAACACATCCTCAAGCTTCCATCTATAAATTATGTGGCACCTTTACCCCCAACTGAGGGACATATTAGCAACTGCCTTTCAGAGGGTGGGCAAAGAAATCCTTCTATGTGTTGAATTTAACCAGAGGTCTAGGGTCTCAAAAAGTAAATTTTAGCATAAACATCTCAAAGGCATGTGGATGGATGATTGATTAATAATTTGAATGCTTTGGTTTAGAAAGATTGTTTTTGTGGTCCAGAGCTAAGGGCTATTAGCTGAGTGATCTACTTAGGCCTTGAGTGTCTTTAAGTGTTCCTTAGGACCTGGAATTTGTTTTCCCCAGACTTATGAACAGTAACAATATATAAGCCCGTTCTATCAAAAAAAAAAAAAGATATTTTAAAAAAAGAAAATAATTATTATGTAATATTTTTCAATTTTGAAGAAGACAGCGTTCAGATAAAGAAGTTGGACTGACCTGAATTTGACAACAGGTCCCAAAACTTAAGGTGAGTGAAGGTGGGCATGCTATTTATTTTCTTTTTTGTAGAGATAGTTTCACTTTATTGCTCTCAGCAGAGTGCTGTGGAGTCACAGCTCACAGCAACCTCCAATTCCTGGGCTTAGGTGATTATCTTGTCTCAGCCTCCCGAGTAGCTGACCACAGATGTCCGCCACAATGTCCAGCTATTTTTCTGTTTTTGCGGTTCAGCTGAGTCTGGGTTTGAACCTGCCACCTTTGGTATATGGAGCTGGCGCCCTACTCAGGCACCGCCTGGGCATACTATTTCTCAAGCTTTCTGATGCTCAGTGAACCCATCTAATAAAGTAAGGAAATAAAAGTTTCTAATAATACTTAAGAACTAAAAACTTGTGTAAAGCCCTTAACACATATGCATTAATGTTCCTTAAAGAATATTCACCTCTACAATCCTAGGCTGTTTTATTTTTATTCCGGTCCTTTTGTACCGTGCAGGCTCCAACATGTGCTTTCGTCATTACTCATTCATCATTAAATGACTCTTTTAGGGCCTCATATTAATCACATTGCCACCTCTTCACAAACTTTCTCTTAATTTCTTTAATCAGATTTTCAAGGGCTTTTGCTATTTTTACTCCAAACTTATTTTTAACTTCCCTCACTATTTCTCTTTCTTAATCATACACATCTGTCAAACTACGTGACCCTTTTCAGGTATTTCCTTCTCTGAGCCTTTGTGAATAGTATTTATATAGCACACATAGCCATTTGCTTTACATTGCAATTATGTAAACTTTTCATGTTTTCCTAAATTATAAGTGATACCAAGCCCCCTGCCTCTGTGTACTGTCTTACATATCCATGTAACCTTAGCACACATATATACATTTTTATTTAAAATGTATCTTTTTCTGAAGAGAAATACTAGATATTAAGCTTACTTCAACAATATTCTGTGATAAGAAATAATTCAGTAAATCAGTTCCCAAATGAAAGTCAGATAATTTCCTGGGTGCTTTTGGCCACTTAAATGCAGAATATATGTTGTACTGAATAATGGTATTGTAGTCAGTTTTATGTAACATACTTTCTGATTTAGAAAGCAAGGTTAATGTAAGAGTGGTAACCTTGAAATACAATGCAAGTTTTTTGTATTTACAAAAGCTGAAGATATAACTTTTTGAAGAAATATACATATATATATATAAAATACACATAAGCATACACACACACACGCACACATACAGAACAAGACACATTGAAGGAATTCTACAAGTAAAAGTGCAGAACAAATTTTCAAGCCTTTATTATGAGATGATTATAAACTAACCTAACGGAATGTTTGCTTCAGACTACTTAAAAATAAAAAAAACAAAAAGTCTTGCTAATATTCAGTGAGCCAATGTCACTGAAAACTTTAAACAATGAGGAGTTATTTTATAATCGATATATTGTTTAACTGGTAATTTGGATAAAATCAGAAAGGGGCATGAAAATCTATTCAGACTTATGTCTTGTGCAAGAAGAATTTGACAGCAGCATCCTGCACCGGCTGGAGTTTCTGCAGCTTCCTTTTGGACCAGCAGCCAATACAGGATTGCAGAAATCTAATCTTGAAATAACAAAGACATGAATGACCATTTCAAGGTCTAATTCAAGAGGACATCATTATAACCTAGTAGGAGTTCTTTTGTGCTAATAAAGATACACAACTTCTCTAGAAATGAAATAAATAGTTTCATCTTAATTTTATTTAAAACCAACAAATAGTAATTGGATGTATGTATGGAGTATGATCTAGAGTTTGGATATATGTATACATTGCAGAATAAATTGAGCTAATTCACATGTTCATCTTTTCCTGTATAATTTTTTCATGGTCAAATATTTAAAATCTACTCTTTCAGCAATTTTGAGACATTCAATACATTATTGTTAATGATAGGCATTGTGCTGAGTAAAAAAAAATCCCGAAAGCTTACTCCAGAAAATACAAGAGCCAATACTAATATTTATAATTATTTATTTTTACCAGTAATTAAAACATTCTGTTCAACAAAAGAGGAAAATTTTTTTTAAAAGCCATAAGAGGAAAGATAAGATTAAAAAGTCAGCATACTGCATCTTCGATTATTCTCCATCATCTCACAGTTCATCGTGAAGTGAAAGTTGTTGGGATTAAAACTCATGTTTAGGTTCCGTGCCTGTGGCTCAAGCATCTAAGGCACCAGCCACATACACCTGGGCTGGCGGGTTCAAATCCAGCTTGGGCCTGCCAAGCAACAATGACGGCGGCCACCAAAAAATGGTCAGGTGTTGTGGTGGGTGCCTGTAGTCCCAGGTACTTGGGAGGTGCAGGCAGGAGACTCGCTTGAGCCCAGGAGTAGGAGGTTGTGAGCTGTGATGCCAGGGCACTCTACCCAGGGCAACAGCTTGAGGCTCTGTCTCAAAAAAGGAAAAAAACAAAACTCATTCATGTTTAAAAAATAATAATCATAAAACAAAGACAGAAAAACCCTTCACCTCAGACAGCCAGGCCTGGTAGCTCAAGAGTGTAATCTTGGCAGGCCAAACTGGGAGGACCCGTTAAGCCCAGGAGTTTGAGAGGTTATGGTGAGTTTGGATGATGCCACTACTCTGTAGGCTTGGCAAAAGAGTGAGGTCTTAGCTCAAAATAAAAGAAAGAAAGGAAAATAAAGAAAGAGATAGAGAGAAAACAAGAACAAAATCCTTGATGAATAGAGACCAGGAGTACCACAGAGGTTTCTCATATATAAACACCTAATAATAAAAACAATTATAAAAGTGCACAAAAGCCTCAATAGCCACAATAGCTAAACTATTTCAACTTTACACAAAAAATACTTCCCAGGACTTCTCAGCACTGCCTACCCAGCTCCAACCTACTTTCACCCTTGTTATTTACCCTTGTAGCCCAAGGATAATTATCTCAAAATAAGTATGTAATCTTATTAATTTATCCTTTAAAAGCCTTTGTCTTCCTTTAGTTTTCTGACTATACACTTCGTTTGCCCGAGCAGGTGTCTTATACCCAAATAAGTACCATTTTGTTTTACAGAATCTCTCTCTGTTTGTTATTAAGGTTAACAGTCAATATACAAAGGTGCCAAAAAATGTACACATATTTTAAGAAAGGAAAAGCTATATTAAAATTGTAATACTCAATATATACCAATAACGTTTGTTATATTTTATCTTGTATCTCTTATAATTGCAAAAGTCAAGAGTGACTTGAGTATTACAGTTTCAATACAGTTTTTTTTTTCTTTTCTTAAAATGTTAATTCATTTTTTTGTGCCTGCTGTGTATCATATAATTATAATGAAGATAGCGTGAATGCTTAAATTATAGCAACCAGGCAAATTTATGCTGCTCCTGACCATTATTTTGTGAAAGGAATCTAACTTCAGTGGAAATACTTGAAAAGTATAAAAGTAATAAGCAATACATTGAAGTGCTTAAACTAACAGTTAATAATACAAAGCCATTTGTAATAATACATGTAAAAACATATTTAAATAGTCAATCTTATAACACAGACTTAACAAAGGAGAGAAAAACAAAGATTCATTTTGCCAATAGAAAGAGTAAAGCAGTGATTACAGATACATGATCTAAACAGAGCCAGTTTAATCTGTGACGTGGATTGTTTATGCATGTGATACTTTATGACCTCCATCAAATGTCAAATTATGTTAAAATAACTTAAAGTCATTCACAAGAATAGTTGCATTATGTATTTTGTATAGAAACATTAGTACTTAAATATAAACAGAAATTTATATTTAAAACATTTTCTGACATTGAATTTCTGTCCAAATGTGGCTATCAAATTCTTTCAGCTGCTCAATTCATTTAAACAAGTTTATCGAAGTTGTCTCTCCTTTCTCTCTTTTTCCACAAACACACACACACACTCACACACAGACACACACCCTACACCACACAGGCACACAGCCTACTCCATGCACATATAATCTGCTTGTCGCAACTAAAACCTATCTTTTAACTTTAATATTAAAATGGTAAGTATATCTCAAGTTCCACGAATTCATGCTAATAAGACTGAGGTGATAGATCTTCCAGCCCGTGGCCGCTCGTCTTAATGTAAAGGCGGATGTGCCACACCTGGGCCATGTTGAAGGAATAGAAATATTTAGGCCCAGATCTTTTGTGCATACCAATAATATAGTTCTAATATTCCACAGGGTCCTAAAATAAGTGCTGATTAATCATTGTTTGATAAGCTTATAAAATCTGCCAATTCCTTGAGATCAAGTGGTCAAAATCTGATTATGCTCTTGATAAAGAGGTGATTTTACAGTAAAAATTTGCAAAAATACTCATAATAAATTATGTTCTAAATTATTTCACTGTTTAAGTGATTCCATATGAATGAACACATATTCTCTCTCTCTCAACATATATATGTGTATATATATAGATGTATGCATGTTCATATACGTATATATTCTATTTCTTCTTTAAAACAAAGATGTACAACCTATCCTGTTCAGCCACACCTAAGATCTGGGTCACTAGAAGGGTTTTTAGACAGACTGTGTTATGGTTCATTACTTCACTTCTAAGAAATACAATCAACAGTGTCCATTCTGGTTCATCTGTGCAAGTTTCAACTTGCTCAGCTTATTGGTGTTGTTGGGAGGGCTTCATGTGTTTCTATGCACAAGGATTTTATGTTTCTTGTATATCTTGAATTTTTTTTTTTTTGAGACAGAGTCTCACTTTGTCACCCTCAGTAGAGTACTGTGGCATCATAGCTCACAGCATCCTCAAACTCTTGGCTTCAAGTGATCCTCTTGCTTAGCCTCCCAAGTAGCTAGGACTATGGGTGCCCGCCAAAATGCCTGGCTATTTTTAGAGACAGGTTTCTCACTTTTGCTCAGGCTGGTCTTGAACCCGTGAGCTCAGGTAATCCACCTGCATTGGCCTCCCAGAGTGCTAGGATTACAGGTGTGAGTCAGGGCACCTGGCCCTGGAAATTTTCATAATGACCCAAATAATCCTTTCTATTTACTAACCCACTCATCTGGAAACAGGGATTGTTAAGACTTGAAAACTAACCAAATCCTAATAAATGCTTGAAGACTCTATTTCAATGAAAATACCAGGGCCATGGTAACAATCCAAAATAAAATGTTTTATATTTCCCTCGGTGAGTTTTATGGGGGAAGGCTTGAGAACTATTGTAATATTTATATCCAATGAGTTCGGGGGTAAAATGTAAAGAAAAATAAGCATTAAAAAGCCCTTAAAAAGGAAGAGTGAGACCACAGGTAGAGAAAGGGAAGGACACCAGCGGCAAATCAGCATACTTCAAGCAAGCAAGTTCTGCGAGAACAGAAGAGAAGAAGTTTATAGGTCAAGTAGCTAAAGACTTAGACCCAAATTGTTGTAACAGAAGAATGAAAATAAATTGTATCTGTAGAAAAAAGTGAGTCTTTGATCTGAACCTCAGCTCAAAGCCTAAGGGATGAAGGTGATTCTACTTAGAAAGCAGGAAGTGCGGGAAACCATCAAGAGGCAACCAGAAAAGCTAGCGGCAAATATTTGGCTTTGGCAAAAGCAGAAGAATCTTGCCTTATTTATTCATATTGTCAAAGGAGTCAAGATTTTCTGACCCTCGGGACAGATTCTGTTACAGATAAACCAGTGCCTTCCTTTTTCAGCTTCTGTTATTGATTTCTTACCTAGCTACAGACCTTCAGATTTGTCATCAGAAAAATATTTGAAATGAGCATAACTTTTTAGTCTAAAGAATCTTGCTTTTAGGAAATCAGAAAGAAACAGAAGCACAATAAATTGTCATCAACAATCCAACTGTCTTCAGCATCTCAGCAGGGGTAAGTGTTGATTTACAGGTGCTTTCCAGGAAGTATCACAAATCTCAGGTGTGTCACCTGGGCATACATCTATCCTTCAGGCCAGAGGAGAATAAAGCACCTTTCTTCTTTTCCATCTTCATGAAATTAAGTGACAGTATTACTTTGACAAGACTCATACCAGAATTTTGCTGACAACCATGTGTGGGGAATGTGATTCTAGTTTCTATTACTTAGGAAAAATTAGGAGGAAATAAATGATAGTTGTATATCAGAAAATATAGTATTCATGGGTTTCATTCTTAATTATCAATAAGAAAATTATAGCCATAAAAGTTTTAACCAAGTAGAGATGGTGAAAGTTACGAGGAGAGAAAGGTCCAGAATATGTTCGTTTATCTTTCAGGACACAATTCCAATGTCTGATGAGGAAGAAATTCAGGAGATAAAGAACATCAAGGCAGTTTTATAAGTATTACCAAGATTTATTGAAAGGATACTGAATACCCTGTTCTTCTTTTTGAATATTTTCCTAGGACTGACCTTAATTCTTTTCTCAATGAATTAACCACAAAGAACAGTAAGCACATTCATATGTAACTAGTATGTATAATCAGATGTTAAAAACTTCTTTGGAAAATAGTGACCAGGTACATCTAATGAGATTGAGGAATGAATAAATAATCATTAATTGAGTCTCAGTACAACCACAAAATTTGTTAAAAATTGAAAAATAAAATTTTGAAATTCAGAACTAAAAGTATTCTAATCAATAATTAGTAGAAGCTATCAGATAACTCTCCTTTTCTGCCCATTGAGGAGAATATGACAAAGGTAGGCTAAATAGACGCTCTCTGTCTCTTAAATTTAAGGTAAGGTACACAGTTACGAAACAGTTTCATTTATACAGTGTTACTCTAAAAAGACTGTGTGACTGTACATTCAATTCTACATCATAGCTCATTTCCTATTTCAAAATGAATTATTTTTTCCTTAAATTCTGTGATATTATTTGCATAATTCCAAAGAATTTATTATGATTACAGTAGGCATTATAATTGTTACTGGCAATGAGTTATAATCATGCAAGAACTGTTACCAGGGAATGGTTGTCCAGAACAGATGGTCAGGGGAATGTAGATGGTTCAGTAATGTGATGGTAGAGTAATGATGTTCAATGATGTTCTAGTTCAGGCTCCAGAATGGACTTACAAATCTATGTTTTTCAAATGGAATAAGGATTCCTTGGACTTAGACTTGGAAATACCTTACCTCCCAGTTGCCTCTCAACATACCCTATGGTTCATGAGCTGTTCCTTCCTTGCAAGACAAAATTAAGAAGGCTTTCTAAGGTCCAGCCTTGTTTATTATTTTGAAATTTATCATACTCAGTAAGGGTATAGCATAGTGATGGTAGAGGCTAGATGTAATCACCAAGAAAAAAGTTAGTAATTTTCATTATTATAGGCAGATCGAGCTACATGATAATCATAGCTGCAAACATGGTCCAAATCCCACAAATCTCTAAGTGTGGATAATTTTATAAGCTGGCCACCATTAGTAAGAAATTTTTATGCTTCTTCATTATTAAAACAAAATAAAGAAAAGTTATAGTTTTGTGACTTAGCCCTGATTTGAGACACTCTATGAAACAATTGCAATTATAATGTTTAGGCATTGAGTTACTTCACAAACTGAGTCACTTCCATTTTTGAAGGTATCCACTATAAAAATTACTAGTGCATATTTGAATTATTCTCTTATCCTTGTTGAAGTGTCCTACAGTCACTTACATGGTGACTATACCTTTGAGCAAAACAAAATAAATATATATTTTTAAGAAATAGTAGATACTAGTTCTGATTGTATTTGAATCTCTCAGAAATCCAGATAGCACTGCTGTTCATGAGACAGAGTATGATATTATGGGGAACAGATGATCAATATCATCCATAATATCATCCATAATAGCATCTGTTCTCCATAATATCATATCATCATTTGTAGAGAAATCCTTTACCTAGATGTGGCTATGTCCTCTATTTTTGAGTACATGGCAGAAAAAGACATTTTTCAGCTCCTAAAATAATTTTACCATATAATTAGAATTATTTTGATTGTGGGGCTAAATAAAAGAAATTAAATTGTTTATTATTTACCATGTACATTTCTGCATCAACGACTTGAACTTTCAGGAGTGAGATTTTTAATTGTTGAATCAGGTAGTGACTACAATTATAATTCTTCCAGACATGACTTCTTATAAATTAATATGGCCTTTGGCTATATGGTTATCAGATGGGCAGACACTTTCACCTGTATTATGAAGAATATACTATTAGTGTATTAGTGTGCAGGAATAGTGTACTAATCATACACTATTTATTAGGGATGGACCAAAGATGCCAAACTAGTTATAAAGAAACAAGGGATTTATTATAGGGATTAACTACGCAATTGTGAGGGTTAGTGGAGAATTTTCTAGATGCTATTGCCTGTGCATAACATGCAAGAGTTTAAGTCACCATTTGAATCTACATTCATGTTTCCTGTTATATCTTCAGTCAAGTAGGAAACCTGGATGTGAAATGTCAGAGAACAAGAAAAACTGTAACCCAAAAGGAAAAACTAAAATGCAACCATAGGAAACTATCAAGGATAGCATGGAATGTAGAGGAAAAATCTCACATAGGTTTAGTGGAACTATGGAGTGGATTTTACATTAGCTCATGAGAGACAACTGTTAAATTTTCAGCATTTTTTGAGACTGTTGATATCACATTGACAGGTGGAATTTGGCTACAGTTGGAGAATTTTCTCCCTGGAAACTGAAAATTCTAATTAAACCTATATTTTCCAGAAAGCTAACTGTTAAACATTCTTCTGCCTCCAAATCTTACTCAGACTTGTGTGTTGTAAACCTATTTCAGAAGTATTCAGGGAAGAGATTCTAGAAAATGTAGTTAAAACTTAGCCAAGTTGACATAGTATAAAGCCAGCACACAGCCAAAAAATACATATTTCTACTTGTGTGAGATAGGTATAGTTTTTTCCCATTTTGCCTCAACTCTCTGATTCATTACAATTTCTCAGAATGTGCCACTCATCCGCTATGTTGATGACATTCTGTTTATAGAACTAAAAATGTGTAGTACTTAGATTCCCAACTAGGAGTCTCAAAGTAAGCTCCCTTGGTGGTCTGGATCCCAGTTACCTATATTATTGTTTTTGGGTTGGGGGATTTGGGAGGAATTTGTTTTGTTTGTTTTTAAACCAATTCTTCATTTCCCTTTAACAGTAATATAACCATATGCTCGCAGCCGTTTGTGAGTCCTGTACTCTTTCTGAGACCGTGAATTCCAGCCAAGCCACCAACTTGCTTTAGCAAATACAAAATCATCAGCATGAAATATGTGTGGATATTTGGATTAGCGCTTTCATGCTTTTGCTATTGCAATACACAAGAAATACTTCAGATGGCTGCTATCCTTGAAGCCTGAAGCCAAGCCCAGCTGAACTGAGCTGAGCTGAGCTGAGCTGAGACCAACTGAGTTGACAAAAGTTCTAACTAACCTGCTGATGTGTGACTTGAAGCAGAATCATACCAGCTGACTTGGACAGCTATGAAAAAATGTATAGAAGAGGATAAAAACTCCAGCAGGGCAGAGCCGAGGAAGGGCAAGAGTTGCCTGCATCCCCCACAAGCCACAAGAGTAAAGGGATGCTTTTTGCACAAAGCGTTCAGTTGGAGGTTGGCCCTGAGGACACCTTCATTCAGACTTACAGTATCTAGGATTACATAAAAGTAAATTTCTATTGTTTTTAGCCACTCAATTTGTAGTCATTTGTTACCTCAGCCCTAAGAACATACAGAATGTTATAAAATTTGAGAAAAATTATTTATCATGCTATTTCCACAAATTTGGGTGTCAATAAACAACAATAAAGAGGAGATTATTGCCTCTCCAGGCTTGCTTTGGTACCTTCTGGATGTGTACCATGTACAGCTGGTGTTACTTTCTTGGGTCTCTTGTGCAATTACAAGTAGTTTGCATATGAAGCTATAGTCCCCTGAATGCTCACCTGGTTTGGACTTGGCAGATGACTTACTGAAAAGACTGGCCATTGACGTTTACACTGGATAGGCTGTTTCCTGGATCCTGCATGTGACTTCTCTGTGTGACTGGGCTCTCAAATCATGGCACCTGTCATCTGAGAGGAAAAGAAAAAAAAAGTTTTAAGAAGCAGAAATCTGAAGCTACTAAGCAAGTCAGGGATTATTCCTTGAATTACTACTCTGTATCTTTTGCCATATAGGATTGGTCAAACCAGTCAAAAGCTTTATCAGATTCAAAGGTTAAAATACAAAATCTCTGTCTTGATAGTGGAGGGACAAAGGCCTGCTGAGCCATGTGAGCCATACGAGATGAGTGCTACAACATTGACCTTCTTAACTGCAGACACTAATTGTTTAAATAATTTTCTACTTTCCATGTTATGGCAAGTGATTATTTTGTTAAACTTTCCAGCATTACAAATATGGTTCATGTTTTTCCACAGCTTTCAACAAAATATTTTCTTACATTTCCTCCAAACTCCTCAAGGCCTTCAACTCACTACTCACTTTCCAGCCCTAATAATAATACTGCATGTTGAGGGTATTATAATAGAACGTCCATAGTTCCCAACCTCCCTACATTGACCACCTCCTTAACTTGACTGAATTTTCATAGATGGGACATCCGTCACACATATGTGTCATGTGGCCAATTTTGGCCAGTTTGTTATAGTCCTCGGGTGGTCAATTTATAGAGATTCTACTGTATTTATAATAGTAACTCAATTCCAGGAAACAATACCTTAATAGATTTCTGTTACACTTGTCTATGCTTGCCTACCAAAAAACCCCAAAATGTAGGGGCATAAGACAATCATTTATTGTCATTTTTTATGTTTCTAAATGTTGTCTGAGCTTAGCTAAGTGATTTTGCTCAGGGCCTTCCATGATAGATAGCAGTTAGGGCTTGTCACCAAGAAGGATGTCTTTCTGATGTAATAGTTAGTGCTGGTCATCAGCTGATAGCTCAAGCAGAGCTTTCTACCATAGTACCTACACATGGTCTCACAATGTGTCTTGGACTTCAAACAAGATACCATCTGTGTCCCAATGGCGAACCTCTCAAGACACAGCATGTGAAAATGTGTGAAGCTGCAATTATGATTGAGGATTAATGTTCCCCAGAAGTGGCATGGTGTCATTTTTCTCTATTCTGCTTCTCACAGCAGCTCCAGGGCCTACATATGGTAAAGGGCCTAGAGAAATAAAATGGCATTTCTTCATGAAAGTGTGCCAATATCCCATTGCAAAAATGTGCATAGGAATGGACATATTGTTGTGCCATCTTTGAAAAGTATAAACTTTCAAAATGACTTTAGAAAGGATATATCTTGTGACCAAAATTAAAAGATACCCATGTAAAAATATTCCTTTTTTTTTTTTATTCTGGCACAGAGCTAGATGATGTTTCTGATTTCCTAGGAATGGCTATGTCACTATTTTAGCCAATGAAATACACACAGAAGAGTGCTCCACTGCTTTGTCTGAGCCATAATCATCCCAATGTCTTAAGCCTTCTGGTCTTTGTCTTTTCAATTTATGAGGATAGTGATGCTCAGGGAAATCTAGGAAATCTTATGTTGAGTATAATCTCTTTGATCCTGGGTCCCTAAGTGACTATGCGAATTAGATAGGGCTATTCCTGTCAGAAACCCCTGACATGGAGTCTTACGTGTTAATTATATATTTGTAGTTTTCAAGTATGACCTCCAATGATCTTTGCCCCTGTGTTGAGTGTTAGCAAAAGATACCAATATAATGAGATATGACTTCCATGATTATATTATATTATACTGAAAATGAAAATTTATAATCATTAATTCATTAATTAACTGTGTCAAATGGGTTGTTAAAATTTCCCTGTATTTAATTTTGATTATCATTTCTTTCACTTTAATTGCTTTATTTCTTAAATGTTACATCTGATGATTCACTTAACCCTGCACATCTCTTAATTTTAATTTCTATTTTTTCCAAGCTTATAATTTTTTAATTGGTGTCAATAATTCTCATCTAATGCACTATGCATCACTTTCTGAAATCTCATCCCTTAGTTTCTTATTTCCAATTATCCTTGATTTCTTCTAATATTTGTGAGATATTTCTGAAGGCTGGGGAAAAGATTTTTAAAAATTTCATTCCTATTTTTAATTGTTTTCTGTGGAAGCATTGGTATAAATATTCTAGTGGATTATGTTTTTGGAAACAAATATCTCAAATAATATGTTTTACTTTTCACATTACCTGAAAAAAAGAGCTGAAGTGAGATTAATATTTAAACAACGGGGAAATGGCCAATTATCCAGCCAGATGTTAGGTAATCTTTCTATCATAAAAGTTGATGGATAATGTCAAACATTTTTAGGAAAAAAAGGTTTAAAAAATGGCCTTCTTTAAATTATCCAGAAATTGAGACTATTTATGGCCTGTATATGTTTATTAATAATAAGTTCTTTAAAAATTGTCAGAGAAGGTGAGCATTCTCAGATCAATGACTTAATATTAAACCAAATGAGAATTATGATAAAAACGGGCTCCATTATATAGATATGGGCTCCATTATACTGATATGGGCTATTCTCATGATAGATGTCATTAATTCCACTACTGCATGATTTTCTAGTAGCAATCATTAATACTGGGTTTGTAATATGTCAGAAAAGTGATTTATCTTTCATTATATCTTATTTTCATTTCATACAAAATAATTATGTCTTTTTAAAATTTTCTTATTCTTATACCTCTGCCACTTTTATAATTTAGAATTCTACTGAAAATCTTCTAGACGTCTCATATAGCATTGCTCGTATCTCATAGACCACAGTAGAGGAGCTAATAACCATTAAAAATACTTCTCTTAATTAACATAATTATAGGAGTGCATTTGTTTTTGGTGTAGAATGGTGATGTGACGTTTGAAAGTTGATTTACAGAATGAGAAAAGTAGCAACATATTGATATGCTGTGATGTTTTCTAGTAAAATGTAGGATATTCTATGAGCATATATTGCTTGGAATCAAGGTATAGGGGTAAAGGAAGAGTCTTCTACAATTACATCTAACATATTCTCTAAATGTTTACATTTTTATCATGAAACTATGTGCTCTGTTGGTTAAATACTTTCCTTAGAGATTGCTTCTGAGAGAGAAATTTGGTCATTCTCAACTTGTTATGATCCAAGCATTAACAGGAAAAAAAAGGTAAAGGACACTGTAATGATTAGTGGTTGACTCAAGCTTATACACAGAAATGTGGATGATAACATACAGTGAATATCGAGAGTAGTATTAATAAAAACTGAAGAGGCCCATTTGTTAATTGTTGATGTTGTTCCTATAGTTGCTGGAGTCTTTGTCATAAAATCTTTCCCCAGTCCAACATCATCAAGAGTTTTCCTCACACTTTCTTCTAAGATTTTTATCATTTCTTGTCTTTTACTTAAGTCTCTAATCCATCTTGGGTCAATTTTTGTAGGATGTGAAAAGTGTGGGTTGAGTTTCAGTCTTTTACATGTGGTTATCCAGTTCTCCCAGCATTATTTATCAAATGGGGATTCTTTTCCTCACTGTATGATTTTGTTTGGTTTATCAAAAATCAGATGGTAAGTAGACATTGGTTTCCTCTCTTGGTTTTCTATTCTGTTCCATACATCTATATCTCTATTTATGTCCCGATACCATGCTGTTTTGATTACTGTGAACTTGAAATGTAGCCTAAAGTCTGGTAAGGTGATGCCTCCAACTTTGTTTTCATTACTAAGAATGGGTTTGGCCACATGTTTTTTTTTTTTTTTTTCTGGTTCCATACAAAATGAAGTACTGTTTTTTCCAGTTCTTCAAAATATGATGCTGATATTTTAATGTGGATTGCATTGAATCTGTAGATTTATTTGGGTAGAATAGACATCTTGACAATGTTGATTTTTCCCAACCAAGAGCATGGTATGTTCTGCAATTTGTTAGTGCCTTTTGCAATTTCTTTTCTTAGGATTTCATAATTCTCTTTGAAAAGATTGTTCAGCTTTTTTGATAGGTATATTCTTAAATATTTCATTTTCTTTGCAGCTACTGTGAAGGAAATTGTGTCCTTGATTTGCTTGTCATCTTGGCTTGACATATACAAAGGCTACTGATTTGTGGACATTGATTTTATACCTTAAGCTATTACTGTATTTCCTGATGACTTCTAGGAGTTTTCTGATTGAGTCTCTGGGGTTCTCTAAATATAAGACTGTATCATCAGCAAAGAGGGAGAGTTTGACTCTTCTGCCCTTACTTGGATGCCCTTTATATACATCTCTTGCTTGATTGCATTTGCTCGAACTTCCAAAACTATGTTGAATAACAGTGGTGACAGTGGACATTCTTTTCTACTTCTAGTACCAAGTGGAAAAACTTTCAATTTTACACCATTCAGTATAATGTTTAGCTGTGGGTTTGTCATAGATGGCTTCATGCAGCATGAGAAACATGCCACCTATGCTTATTTTCTTAAATGTTCTTGTGAAAAAAAGGATGCTGAATTTTGTCAAATGCTTTTCTGCATCTATTGAAAGAATAATATGGTCTTTGTTTTTGCTGTTATTGGTATTGTGTATTACATTTATGGATTGGCATATATTAAACCACCTTTGATTCCTTGGGAAGAAGCCTACTTACTTGTGATGTAGAGTTTTTTTAATGAGTAGTTGCACTCTATTAGCTAAGATTTTTGTTGATTATTTTTGCATCAATATTCATTAGTGTTAAAATAGGTCTGTAGTTCTTCTTTTTGCTTGAGTCCTTTCCTGGTTTGGGGTAATTAAGCTGAAGAGCTTCTGCACAGCTAAGAACACAACAAATAAAGCAAAATGACAACCCTTAGAATGGAAAAAGATTTTCATGGGGTATCAGTTTGACAAAGGGTTGATAAATCTATAGAGAATGCAAATTAATCAACAGAAAAAGAGCAAAAGACCCCATTGACCTGTGAGCAAGAGATTTGAACATAACCATTCTGACAAAGATAGAGGACTAACTAACAAACATTTGAAAAAATGTTCATCCTCCCTGATCATCAAAGAAATACAAATTATTATTATTATTTTTTTTTATTTTCTTTTATTGAATCATAGCTGTGTACATTAGTTCAACCATGGGGTACAGTGTGGGGGCTTCACATGCAATCTGAGATATTTTATCAACCTGATTGACATACCATTCATGATATTTTCAATGCCAGCTATAAGACTGCAGCTTTGAGACTTTGTGATGTGGGCTATTCTAATTGGGGTTAGGTAATATCTCATGGTCTAATTGGGGTTAGGTAATATCTCATGGTGGTTTTAATTAAACCACCATGAGATATTACCTAACCCCAATTAGAATAGCCCACATCACAAAGTCTCAAAGCTGCAGTCTTATAGCTGGCATTAATGTGGAGAGTAGAAAATATTTTTACACTGGTGGTGGTTAATACAATCTTTTTTGGAAGAAAATCAAGAGAATCCTCACAGAGCACAGATTAGACATCCTTTTAATACCATAATCCCATTACTAGGCATCTACCCAAAGGGAAAAAAAATCATTTTGTTATAGGACATTTGCACTGGACTGTTTATCACAGACAATCTAAATGCCCATCAACCCAGGAATGGATTAACCATCTGTGGTATATGTATACCATGGAATACTATTCAGCCATTAAAAAAGATGGAGACTTTACATCTTTTGTATTAACATGGATGCAGGTGGAACCCAATCTTCTTAGTAAAGTATCATAAGAATAGAGAAGCAAGAATCCAATATACTCAATTCTAATATGAAGGCAATAGATGATCTAACATAAGGTGGGGGATAGAGAAATGAGGGATTAGTTAGGGAGGAGGAGTTTTGGGGTTGGGAGATCATGGTGTATGGTACACCTCTTGAGGATGGACACAATTACAAGAAGGACTTTACCTAACACTCATAATCACAGTAACCTAATTCTTTGTACCTTCAATGAATCTCAAACAGTAAAACAAATAAACAAACAGACAAAATAACCTGAAGAGGCATGTTCTTTGACTGTAATACTTGAGAAAAAATAAAATTAAAAAAATAAACACTGAAGAGGCACAGGGTCATGTTGTTATGTTCCAATGTGTTGGGGCTGACATTAGTGGTTTTGAGAGGCAGATTTGAAGCTGAAAGATCTACTTCCAATAAAACTTTTCCACTTATATGCCCAGTACCTAAATGTGAACTCATCTGAGTCTGATGTTCGGAGACATAAACATAGTTTCTCTAGCATGACAGCCTCTGCATGGTTGGGATGCAGCTCAGCTCAGTTTGTGGCAAATACATTGGAAAACTACGTGGAATTTTATGACCTAGCCTTGAAAGTCACAGAGTATCACAGCTGCTGTATTCTACCTGTCAGTGAAGGAAAAAAATCACACCCATTCAAGGCAAAGTGACATAAACCAGATCTCTCAGTAGGAAACGTGTCAAAAAATGTGCACCCATTTTATTAAGCCCTTAAACCCACCCTCTGCCCACAAATCATTTTTATACTTCTTATATGTAAACTAAACTTGCTTGCTCCCGTAATCTGCCCCCAATTCAGTCTTTTAATAGCATTATTCTCAGGTTTCAGGTTTGTGATATCTTCATCTAAATTGGGTCACAGTGCATATAAGATTCTTCAGACTTTGTTCTTTATTACAATTTTTGTCAAAATAAAAACTAAAGAGGCAAATTCTCTTCCCCTTTTGCAATAAACATGAGATAGAAGGAAAAACACTGCATGACAGCCATAGAACCTCAAAACAGAGAAAGAGTGCATAGGTGTCAATGGTCCTAAGAAATATGAAATCAAGTCAGAGCAGATAGAACTGGTTTCTTCATTATGCTCCAGTCCTGCTTCGTGACATTTGGTTGTGTCTCTAAGTAATTTTATTGGTTTCCCTCCTGCCCATGGAAGTTTGTAGGTCCACTGTGATGTATGTTTACTCTCCCAAATTCTTCAGTCCAAGCTGTTATATATTTTTAAAATGAGGTGGTTTATAATTCTGTTTATAATTCAGTCCCTTAAACAAAACCCATATGTGCCAATCTCCCTGAAATTTACCCTTCTTTACCTTAGCTTCCTCTAAGTTTGCTATGAGAAATAGACAAAAATATTCTTAGAAATACTATTGTTTATGAGAGAAAGACTGCAAGGCACACCTCTTAGAATCTTTTTCCTTCTTAAAAAATTTGTGAGAAATATCTTTTTGTGATCTTACCAAAGGGATTTGTAGTCACATACTTGGCTACATCTTTATCTTCAGACACTTCCCTAATAACACTGTGCATTTTATATTGAGATACTCTCTTAAAGATTAAAAAAATCTTCTCCCAGCAGAGTTTGCAGATTAGAAATAGCTTTATGTGTTAAAACTGCATACCTAATTAAGTTTATAATTTTCTCTAAATTATTTTTGAGAATTGAATTTCATCTTTGCCACATCATAGAATATGGGGCTAAAAGAAACTAGTTCTGCTTCTACCAATGACGCTTTCGTATTCTTTAGCCAGTTACTGATGGTTCAGTAGACATATGTTTCTGCCTTCCAGTTAATCCAGGTAAATATGTTTTAAATGTAGTGTAGTACATTACATGCATCTCCTTTCCTCTGGGTTTGATAACATTTTACTTACCTTAAATTATCATTAACAACTCTGGTGGTCTATCAGGTTTCTATTAACAGTGTCTTCAACATTCCATGACGTTTTGGCTGTCATCAAAGCCAATGTCATAGGTTTTTGCTACAGTAGCAGCTCACTTTTAGGTAAGCTCATTTGCATGAGACTTAAAGAAATGGTGAAGAAATATCCACCTTCAAGATGGACTTTTCACTCATATGGTAGGCACCTTGCCTGAGTTGAACTGAAGGCTGAGATTACCTGGCAAGAGCCTACTTATGATATTTTCAGAATGGTTGTAGGTGAACTACTTACTTCAGAGTAGGTAAACTTTTTTCATTATAGTTTAATGTTCTGGCAAAAATTTTGGACCTTTTAGATTGGGAAGTCATTTCTGCAGTTATATATGGATCAAAGCAGTGGCAAAGCCTTTCATGTTCTAGATGTTAAAAATATTTGTTGTTAAGTTTTAAAACTATCATACTGGAAGTCCTACACATATATTAATGTATAAAATGAATAGAGGAGACAAAAGTCATATCTATACACATACACAAAAGCATATCCATAAATATGTGTGTGTGCATATAGAGGGTGCCAAAAATTGTATACACATTTTAAGAAAGGAAAAAACTGTATTAAAATTGTAATACTAAAGTCACATTTGACTTCTGCAATAACAAGATGTGTTCAAACATGACTTTTATTTATCTATTTCTATTGGTGCATAGTGAGTATATACACATTTATATGGGGGGGATAGAGAAAGAGAGAGAGAGAAATGCTCTATCCTGTTCTCCACCTTTTTCTTCCCTTCCTGCAAAGTTGTAAATATGAAATGATAGTGATGGTTATGATTACACATTGTATTTACGTAGATATCATCATTGAATGGTCTACCTAAACACTAACTTTCAGGTATTGGCTGAAAGTTATGACCCTTCAAGTTTATGTATTGGTTTGGATTATCTAAGTTAACTTTGCAATTTATTATCTTCTATTTGATGCAAAAGAATCACAAAGTTAGCCGATTTCCTAAAGAAAACAGCAAAAATGTGGGAGAACCAGAACATGATGCTATAAATTCTTCCTTTTATTTCCCTGCTACTTTCAGAATACAGCGAGTGGGAAAGAGTAAATTATGGTTCAAATCAGTTTGTTTCTCAATATGTCTGAATTTGCTATGAAAAAGAAAGAAATGGTGAAAAAGAAAAGCCAAAGTAAACTTTCATTATGTTCATTCTAAATATTTTTTTGGATATAGTTTGAGCTTCTTGAGGAGCTCTTTCTCTTGATTCATCAAATTATTTGTAAGTTGGTATTGTTACTGTTCATGCATTCTGATCTACAAATAAATTACATGATTCTGAAGGTCAACTCAACTGGTTTGTTTACATCACTCTTCAACATTTCCCACAATGAATTCATAAATGTTAATTACATTTATTATTTAGGAGATGATATAAAATGTAGAGTTATTTGGGAAAAAAATCACCTGCTCTTTCTATCATTGGATACATGTATATATTCAATGATAAAACCTTTACACTACACTAATCAAATATTTTGCATTTTCTTTAAAATGATCCAAATTACATAGTAATTACATTTTTTATATAAACTTAACAAATATTGCTTCGTAATCATTATCATTATTACGTTCCCATGCCATAATAATTACAACAAAATAAAATGTCTGTTTAGTATTTTAAAGACTTTTGCTTTCACTAATGTAATCATAAAATAAATCTTACATTCATTCAAATATAAAATTTTCTAGAAATAAGTAATGGTTTTTATATTGTTTCTTTTTATTTTGAAGTTTTTTTTTTTATTTCACAGAGAAGCGATATAAAGTGTATACAGGGGGCTGTATAATGCATATACCTTTTAAGAAAGAAAAAAATATTAAAATTTTAATACTCAATATATACTGATAACAAAGGATGAAAAGACACTTGACTTCCACATTTACAGGAGGTGCTCCATGTGACTTGTGTTCCACTTTTGTTATTGAATACTAAAATATTAATACAGGACTGGGTGCCTGTAGCTCAGCAGCTAGGATGCCGGCCACATCCACCTGGCTGGAGGTTTGAACACAGCCCAGGACTGCTAAACAACAATGACAACTACAACAATAACAACAACAACAAGCAAAAAACAAAACAATTAGGGAGGCGTTGTGGCAGGTGCCTGTAGTCCCAGGTACTTGGGAAGCTGAGGTAAGAGAATCAATTAGGCCCAGGAATTTGAGATTGCTGTGAGCTGTGACACTATAGCACTCTACTGACAGTGACATAGTGAAACTCTGTCTCAAAAACAAACAAAAAAATTGAATACAGTTTTTTTCCTTTTTTTAAATGTGTATATATATTTTTGCCACCCTCTGTATAAATACATGAGCACAAATTTAAAATCATGCTTTTCTACTTATTTATTGAGTAAAAACAGTGAATTAGGTAAAGTTTCCCTAACGAGTGTAGAAAAATAACTCTCATTTTGACAGTATACAGTTTGCTTCAGATAACACAACACATCAAATGCGATGTGTAGCAGATGGTGGTATAAAAGCAAAGTAGGCTTTCTTTTTTGGTGCTTATATATTTATGCGTCTATTTATTGGGGAAGAAAACAGCTAATATGCTAATCTTTAAAAATGGAAATCAAGTTTTAAGAGAGAATTTCTGAAGAAAGAATTGCTACTTTACATGTTATATTGATGATATAACCATAGCAATATAAATAAAACTTCTCCAGTTCACAGTCTGGAGGGTATAGCAATGAAAGAAATGGCAAGGAGAGTTGTAAAACGTTGTGGATGCAAAATCATCCTTGTTAACCACACTTACCCAGGCTTTTCACAAATGCTGGTATGATGAATTAACTGATCTGACTTCATTCTTAGCACTGGACATTATCATGGAAAATTAACTGTGTTTATGTGTAAAGCTGGCTCCATGACAATGACATAAATGAACTTGACCACCCATGTAATACCACTTACTTTCTGTCTATCAGTGTGTATTTGTATACTGATAATTTCTATCAGTATTTATATACCAATCTAAAGCTCTTTGGTATGTATGTTTTTTTTGTCTTACATTGTCCTCATAAGAGTTTCACATTTTATATTCTTAGAAAATTTAATTTTCTAAAAGTTTCTTTAAATTTATAGAGCAAAACATAGTAGTGATGGGATTGTGCTTCCCTTTACAACTTTCAGAACTATGCTACAGAATCTAAACACAGGAATAGTTAATTTCAGGGAGAATAAATTACCAAAGCATAAACAAAGTTAATTTTTCGTAACATTAATAGAAGTTAAAGCTTCAGGATCTCTTTCAACTCCCTTACATAACATATTCTAAAGCAGGCTGCTTCTCTGCACCATGCTTTCTTCTATTACATTTCAGAAATGCCCCATGGCATTGTCACCTGGAGGTATATTAACAACTGTGCTTGACTTTTGCCATGTGGTTTAGAAGATACTGTGACCATCTTGAAATAAAAATGTTGCCATGTGTTGACCTGTACAGATCCTTTCATTCAGAATAATGCGTTTTGTGTTGCTTTTCAGGTGTTTTTCAATGGTACCTCTAACAGTCTGTTTAGAATCCTGACCTAGAGTATTAGAAACTTGAAAGCAAGTTCACATGTTTTTCATTATCATAGTCTTAATATCTAGCAAGCCCAGCCCTTCCAGCAAATATGTGCTCAGTGATGGATAAGTGAAAATGGCCCACTTATCACAGATTTATTTATGTTAGGCAAGAAATTAAAAAAAAAAAAGTTTAGTGTACTCAGGTTTCAATGGCTTCATGAATAAAGGACTTTCAGAAACAGTAACTGTTTCTAGGACTAGTCACTGAAGAAGGAAAACAATACCTCATCTCAGATATTGCACAGGCAATCATTCTGGATGGAGGATGGGCGTTAGATAAGAGTAGAGGGAGTTTTTTTCCTTTGATAAGAAAACTGAGATCAGCAGAATAGATGAAAATCTGCAGATATAAATTACAGGCCAAACTACATGTGTCATATTACTTATGCTCTGTGTAAACTTCTAGAGGTCTTAATAAATGCATGTGGCTTTCATGTATGGGTTTGACTGCATCATAAAATAACACATTTCCCCTTATTTTTTGTTGATGCAATATTAGCCCTATAAATAAGCATGCATAATCAACATAAACCCTGTCTGCCCCACACACACTTTTTATATTGGCACTAAGCCCTTTTCATATTGAGGTCTTGAAGTCTTTCATATTATTTTTAATATAATTTAAGAATTATTACAGTTGCATAAAATAGCATTAAAATATGCTTAACTTTGTAAATTCAATTAAAGGACAGCAATTGTTGAAGGGTAATGTCTCAAATATATTACTTTTTAAAATTCCTTGTTCATCAACTTAAAAAAAAAAGAAAAGAATAAGGCTAAGCATAGAGAAACTGATGCAAGTGAGGTTGGAGAGGGGCAGAAGAATTTGAGCCCTAGTACGGAAACTAGCATCATATACACACAAAATCACTTATATTTTAAGGACCTAAAATATGTCAAATTATCTTGGTAAAGCTGAAGGAAACTATAATGTATGAGCCAGAATATATTGCTAAGAATATTAAAACAAAGCAGTTTGGGTGGGGCAAAGCAATGGTAACTCCTATAGCACTATTTGAAAATTATCTGACAGTGTAGCAGATATCACCTTATCATGTTACTCCCTTCTCTCAGTCAGATAAAGTCAAAAGGGTGAGGAAAACATACAAAGTTCTCCTTGAACTGACCCTGACAAGTCAACATCCTTTGACTCAACACCTGAGCACATCAAACTGCATACTCTATCTTACTCTGTCTATGGAAAATTATCACCCACTCCCAACGTACCAGGTCTGTTTGTCCTTCATCTTCATGTTACAACTTCAGTGTCAAAATCTATGGAGAAATCTTTTATGGTCCCCTTGGTTAGCTAGATATCTCTGAATCTCCTTAATTGAACTGTGAGTCTGTGATATCAGAGGTTGTTCTTTCTTCTACTTACCTGGAACAAAGTACAGAGAGAAGAATATATCCTTACCAACCAATGAGAATGTTCTTACCTCCATGTCCTGTGTCAGGCTCTGCCTCTTCCCAAGACAAATATCCATCCTCACAGAGAAACAATGCTTCTTCTCTATGTTCCTTTGCTGGCACAGCTTAAGAAATGTAGAATAAGTGATTATTCACTATACAAAGAAATTAAACCTTTTCTACCCTTATCAGACATGAAAAGAAAAGATCTAAGAGCAAAAAAATAGGAGAATTTCAAAGACCATATTAAGTAATTTCTAGCATCTCTTAGAAATTAGCCATGCTTTCAACAAATAAATGAATCAAATATAAATTATTCACGTTTTACAAATATAGAGAGTTTGCTGAGTCTGTTTTCATTTGCTTCTCATTAATTATTTTACCAAATTATCTCACATGTATATTCGAACTTAATGATTCTTTTTTGAAAGTCACCTACTTTCTATACATTTTAATTACTTGTAGGTAAGCATATTCCCTGGTAAACTTCCTGAAAGCTATGATTGACATGGGTTTGGTCAAGCTGTGTAGAAGAAATAACATAGTAAAGTTAATACTGCAAGAGAAGTGGTTAGGATATCAAGGTCTAGCTTTCAACAATTTCTTGCTCAATTCTCACTTCTAATGTTTACATTTGCCTGGCTCTCACTTCTGATGTTTATTAACCTGTGACTTTGGACAGTTTCACACTGAATTTTATCATTTATTCAAAGTAGTCCTTTACACTGAAAGTTGTTGGAGGGATTGAATAAAATAAAAATTTGTAATAAATTTTCACAGTGCCTGGAACTTAATGATGTTCAATAAATAATTGATGTAATTAACTGTAATGAAGAGGGAACTGGCATATCAGTAATACAGGAAACAATATTAAAAAAAATCAACAACCCTTGCTAACCAGGGTCTCTAAATGAAGATCTCAGAAGACACAGTAATTAGAATTACGTATTATATTAATAAAAGAGATGAACGTCTACTTGAAAATTAGAGATCAGGATAGACAGGTCTCACTAAAGACCTTGGTGAGAAAAACAATCAGCCGAGTCGCTGATCCATAAAACCTGCTGCAAGGTAGCCTAAAGGAGGCCTTTGAAGAAGAAAATCAGCACAAAACAAAGAGGCATAGAATTACAGAAGCAATTGGGAGAAAGTCATTTTGAGAAGTTTTGAATCGTTTTATATTTTCACTTCAAAGAAATCTTGATGAAATTTCTTCAAATGTGTTCTACAATTATTCTTTTATTGTCTAGAGGAAAGAAAACACATGGGACAGGAATTGGTTAAAAAAGAGACTTCTACTGATATCACCAAATAAACCATAAATAAGTAGTTCATATTTTATGTTAATAAATTTCCCATAAGAATATAGAACATATATAACAATATACTATTTTTGTGACAGTTCAATATTCACAGTCACAAAGAGACCTTTCAGGGAAGGTTGATGATTTATTCATAATTTTAAAAGTTACTGGCTTTGAGCGATTATCACTTGACCAAGACATTAATAAAAATAATTTCTGTACAGTGGCAAAATGATAGTGTACTGAAAAAACATGTCGCTGAATATTGCTTAAAAGGAAAATATGAAATCAATGCTGTACCCATAATACAACTGTAATGCTATTACCTATAGCAAAGTTTTCAGTATGTATATAACAGTATTTATATTTATATTGGGGAATGGCTTCATTTTTAATGGCACAAATAAAAATTGTAGCCAGAAGACCACAAGACCATCCCATAATCAATATCTACATATTTTAAAATAGTACTTAAGTAAGGTAATTCAGAATCCAGGAGTTTCTATAAATCCTGAATATCCTTTATGAAAAAAACCAACTGAATTATGTGGTTCAATATTGTGATGACTTCATTCTTAAATAATCTCTCACACTATACCTTGGGTTTCAGGTAATATTGATACTCCTTTGCCTTAAAAGAGTTATGAAGGAAATACTTCATAATAACAAGGTATGAGAAGTCATTTAGAAGAAAATGATATGGTCCAGAAATTCAATTTTGAGCAATGAAATTATATAAGCAGATAATTGGCAAGAGCAAATATCCAAGTACAAACTACAAATTAGTATTAATTTCAAACACAAAAGAGTTGGATTTGGGGACTATTTTACTTTGAACTTATTTTAGAGTTTTATCAAGATGGCAAAAGGAAAACACCACAAAAAGTTCTTTTATATTCCTCACTCTGCTATGTAGGAGGCAAAAGTTTTGAGGAGAAACCGGATTTGGATAATCAAAGTGTCTTTCCCAAGATACTTATCAATTACAAAGGGAGAAATATGATATTTCAAATTTACAATGCAGAAACATGATAGATGCCAACTAAACCAACTGATTAAGGTAAACATCTAACAAAGTCTTTATCACCAGTACCTCAAAAGAAAATCTTATTTTTAACAAAAGAAAATCTATCACCAAATATTCCCTAGCATACCCTTTGGGTGTTATATAATGAGAGACTTAATCATGGTTCAGTCATAACTTGGACATTAGAAAGACCCAAAGATGCTATTTAAGAGAGCTGATGCTACTTAGAAATGTTTATGGAGTCTTCCCAGGGTTTTCAAAATAAGGCATTTTATGTAAAATCTAATGAAGTGGGGTCTTTCTTTTTTCTTTCTTTTTTTTTTTGTTTGGTATTCTTTTCAAAACCTAGAAAATCTCTCCATCCTAACATTGCATTCATTCACGGTCACTACTGCTTTTAGACAGAGGAAAGTCTGCAGTGAGCCCTGATCTCCACTACCTCTAGTATTGTTGTATTTCTGAACCACTTCATTACATGTGTTACCTGCCCGGCTAAGTAGACATTCACGTCTCTGCTCTTACTTTGAATGAAAAACATGGCTATATGCCTTCTACCAGAATTTAATGTGGGAAAGAATTCCACAAAAATGGCATAGTTTTTTTCTGATGTCAGCCATGTAGTTAATATTAAACACTCATAGCTTACACATCCTCGGAAAAGAACTTAACTCTGGAGAAGCTAGAAGTAGAAACTCAATTCTCTGATTTCTTCCTAGACCACTTGCCCTTTCATTACAAAAGTCTTAGGGAGTATAAGAAAGGTTAGTTACTATTCAATTTCATTTTCAGGAAATGGAGATTGATTCTTTAAAAAAAAGTGATATTTTAACTCTACTATGCCCTATGCCCGGAGGCCCATTTAGTTATCTTTAGAACATTTCTCCCTAACAGCTTCCTGGCATCAGTCAGCCTCATTAGAATATCCTAAAGTTGACAAAACTTCACATTTTCAGTTGACAAAATACATAGTGTTGGTCCCTGTCCCATAACCAAATTACTAGTTCTGTGGATGGCATAAAAATGTGCATCTTAAAAAAACTTCCTAAGATTAAGAAGCTTCTGATGTCTAAATAAATGTAGGAAATTCTAGTTTGCTAAAATAAAAAAAGAGAGAAGTAGCTTATCTGTGCTGAGAATGTCAGGAGGAAAAAGACGAGAATTTTTGAATAGGTTTTGTTGTAAAAGAAGAACAATGTACAGACAACCTTGATTCTGGAGTAGAACATGTAGGACTTCGATTTGGACAAGGTTAAATGAGTGGATTGTAAAGTTCCTGTCAACTGTGCTCCATCTGGCCATGATTTTGTTGTTCTCAGAGTAGCTTTTCTTTCAACTCAAGGTCAGAGTCAATGTTGTCTTAAAACGTCAACGGGAGTAAATTTGATTCTGCAGGAGCCTGAGGCTATTGCTTGTATTTTCAGTGGTTCTGTATCTATTCCCAAATGCCCATTCAAATAATCATTCACATCATATAATAATAACAGAACTTACAAGGTTAGACATAAAGTTTTTTGACAAAAGCATCCTGAGAAAAAGTAATCCTAAATTTATTCTGTGAACTTTGCAAAAAATCAAAGCTCTTTAATCACAACTTAATATTTACCTTGCATTGCTTTAAGTCAAATACTGTTGCAAGATGGAGGGTCAGCCGTAAGAAACGAGTGGACAAAACCTGGCTTTCCAAGATGAAAATTATTTAATAATTCCTCTAAAATATTATACAGTTTGGAATAGTGTTAAATACAAAGAAAAAAAATTCATTTGTGACATTTGTGAGACAACTGAGTTTAAAAAAGGTAATAAAAATAATTGAAGAAGAAATGTTCAAGTAGATAACAAGGGAAATATCAGTGATATTACTGAATTGGTTTTCTAACAAAATTATGTAGTTTTTTTAAGAAAAAAATGGGAGTTTTAAATAAGAAGCTGATCAGTTAACCACATGTTAAAAAGTTGACGTGAAAGGAAATCTACATGGAGATTAGAATGTTCAAAAGTTGACTATAAACTTATGAAGCAGTTATCCACAAACTCTTCGGTATGGGAAAGACAAAGGTGGCTCTTTGTATTTTACATTAAATTATTTGGTTTCAAAACACTGCCCCCCAAATTTGGGGCATTCTTCCATTGCAAGATGGAAGAATATGGTCATTGCCTTGAGCATGTCCTTGAATTATCTCCCCCCCCCTCCGCTTTGACAATAAAAAACAACAGAAGTGATCCTATGTGACCGCCTTTTTTTAAGAATGTTCTCTTGGGAAATAATATCTTGAGAAAAACATGGTGTCCATGCTTAGGAAGTCCAAGCCATATGAAGAAGCTGTGAGTTATTTCTGTTAGCAATCCCAGTCGAGCCCATTCTATGGGCACTGGAGCCCAGATCCAGAAAACATAATTAACAAAAACATCTTAAGAGTGCATCCTCCAGGCTCGGTGCCTGTGGCTTAACGGGTTAAGGCACGAGCCATGTACACCTGAGCTGGCGGGTTCGAATCCAGCTGGGGCCCGCCAAACAAAAATGATGGCTGCAACCAAAAAATGGCCAGGCATTGTGGTGGGTGCCTGTAGTCCCAGCTACTTGGGAGGCAGAGGCAGGAGACTCGCTTGAGCCCAGGAATTGGAGGTTACTGTGAGCTGTGATGCCACAGCACTCTACCTAAGGTGACAGCCTGTGTGTCTGTCTCAAAAAAAAAAAAAAAAAAGAGTGCATCCTCCAGCCTCTGATTCTCCACCTCTTGTCATCTGAGTCTTTTCAGCTGTGTGTCCTTTCTGAATTCATGACACACAGAACCTGTGAGATTAATGAAAAACATG
>CAUYON010035060.1:0-10342 GCA_963573935.1 Arctocebus calabarensis
CATGCTCACTGTCTCCCTCAACCCTCCGTCAGTGAGTGCTCATTCCACTGCACGCTCACTGTCTCCTTCAACCCTCCTTCAGTGAGTGCTCATTTCACTGCATGCTCACTGTCTCCCTCAACCCTCCGTCAGTGAGTGCTCATTCCACTGCACGCTCACTGTCTCCCTCAACCCTCCGTGAGTGCTCATTCCACTGCACGCTCATTCCACTGCACGCTCACTGTCTCCCTCAACCCTCCGTCAGTGAGTGCTCATTCCACTGCACGCTCACTGTCTCCTTCAACCCTCCTTCAGTGAGTGCTCATTCCACTGCCACCTCAGCACCACCTACCTTGGCATCCCCATCGGGTAAGAAGAGGTAGGCGCCACTCTTGTCGATTTTACTTGTTGTCCCATACCATGAAAACTGTACCTTTACTTCATGGTGTTTGCCATCTTCTTTGGTCATCATTTTCTAAAGATGAAAAACATTTTTAAAGCAAATTACTATTAAGATGTTCATCATGTTGAATCCTGGTCCATGTATGTGAAAATTTTTTAAATAAATTACCTCAGAATAGATTACACACACACATATTTGGTTTGTTTTTGGTTTTTTTTGAAACAACAAGTTTGCTGTTGTCTGGGCTAGAGTGGCAAATGAATGATCACAGTACATATCAACCTTGAATTGCTGGGCTCAAGTGATCCTTCCGCCTCAGCCTTCACAGTAAGTTGAGACTATAGGTATGTACCATCACAGCCAACTAATTTTTAATATTTTGCGTAGAGAAAGGCTGGTCTCAAATGATTCTCCTGCCTTAGGCTCCCAAAGCTCTACAATTATGGGTGTGAGCCACCCCATCTACTCTGAAAAACACTAATTTAAGCCTCTAAAATTCACAAATCGTGGTTCAATGCCCAAATCTTATGCTTTGCTTCAGTATTTAAAACCTTCCCAACAGGAACAAAAGTAAGAATATACCCATCAAGAAACAGAGAAATATATAAATTAGGAGCTTTAGACCCCTGCTTCTTGAACTTTCTGTAGAAGGAGCAGGCTTATTTGTTATTTCCAATATGCATGAACCAATATTTTTCCAAAGTATAATAAAAGTAAATTTAAAATTAAATTAAAAAATGAAGTTTAAAGTGATGCACCAAATATTTAAAAGTTTTATTACAGAATCAACAGGCATTTTCGTCTGTTAAATACTTTCAAAGTTTCCATAAACACTTCTAAACAGTCATAACTTCCATCCTTACCTCCTGAACCAGTAACAGTCAGTCTAAGGAGCAGCAACACCCACAGAGCACACTCAGGAGGGCCCAGTGGTCAATGCAGGACAAAGAGCTGCTTGTGGACCTTTCACCCAGAGCATCTGGGACAGTCCTACTTAAGAGTTCTTTTCTCCCTTTGCGTAACTAATCTACACATGTAGTATAAGTGACAAACCTTTTATGAATTTTAGAACTTGTTAGAACATACCTCCAAGAGACCAGATGGAGCAAACCAAAGAGCTATAAAGGAGTTTTCTAGAGTTATAGCTTCTTCAGCATTTTGCTTATTCTTCATATTGAAGATTCCTGTATCTTCTACTTTACCATTATAGAAGACATAATCAGCTAAATGTGTGTTTGAACTTGCTGATTCCAAAATCCTATACACTTTCATTCCCAACGGTGGTACATGTGCTAGAAAAGAGACCTTGAAAAGATAGGGAAGGGAATTTATTAAAGTGATATGTTATCTATGAAAGGCAAGCCATTTATACTTTTGGCAAAAACAACAAGCTACCATATTTTTTAAAAAGAGAATATATTTGGTCCTCTGTATTTCCGGTTTCTATTTCTGCATATTCAACCAGCCACAGCTCAAATATATAGTAGTTTTTAAAAACTCAATAAAAAGTAACAATACAACAATTTAAAATATGCAAATTTAAAAAATTGTAACAACTATTTACATTGTATTAGATTTTATAAGTAGTCTAGAGATTAAAGTGCATGGGAGGATGCTATATGCACAAGTTGATCATGTCCCAAATGCACGCACACCCTAAGCTTCTGAACACCACAGCTTAGCCCAGCCCACCTTAAACGGGCTCAGGACACCTACACTAGCTTATAGCTGGGCAAAACCTTCTAACACAAAGCTTCTTGTGTACTAAAGAGTTGAATAACTCATGTAATTTATTGACTACTGTACTGAAAGTGAAAAACAGAATGGTTGTATGGGTCCAAGAAGTATAGTTTCTAATGTATGTATGTCACTTCCACAACATCTAAAAATGAAGAAAAAAATCATTAAATCGAGCTATTGTAAATGAGGGCCCCTCTGTACTGTTCTGGATACTGGATTTTGGTATCCAGGAACTGGACCTCTGCAGATAGTGAGGGAGGACAGTCTAATACTATTTTACAAATGTTTTGATAATTTATGGGTAAACATGTGTTACTTCATCCAGAGAATCTAATAACCTCAAGTTGGTAGGATTATCAAAGGCATTAATATTTTGATCTAAAATGTGAGATTGTATGACCATCCTTAATTATTCTGGTAAACTCTTCTTAATGGACACCTGTGAACATAGGGTTTATTAAAAAGGCTGATTTTTTTCTATTAGAAATCTTTTTGAAATATTATTTCAGTATATAAGAAAAACAGTAAACATAAATATGAAACCTACCAGTTGAGTCGCTAGACAACAATGTGTGAGGCTCACAGACATGGACGAGCATGGAGGATGCACACAGCACAAGACAGGAAGGACCCTGCCTCGCAGGGGTGACTATTAAACTTACTGGGGGAGTGCTTCCCATAGAATCTAACCAAAACTTGTATTACCTTTTCCTTTCTTGTCTAAAAGTTTATACACATATAAAAGTAGCTACCAATAGCTTTTATTTTTGAGATGGGGTCTCGCTGTAGTGCCCAGGCTGGCCTCAAACCTCTAGGGTCAACCAATTCTCTTGCCTCACCCTCTCCCAAGGAGCTGGAACTATATATAGGTACCTACCACTGCCCCCCAGCCTATTTTTAAAATTCCTTTTAGAGATGAGAGTCTCACTATATTATCCAGGCTAGTGTCGAACTCTTAGCCTCAAGGGATCCTCCAGCACTTCAGCCTCCCAAGTAGCTGGGATTATAGGCACAAGGCACTGTGCCCAACTTAGCAGTGGCTTTTGAGAAGCAGAAGCAATTCTCTTTTAGAATTTCTAGTTTATGGCTGCATCATCTCCAGAAGTACAGTTTAAATTACACTTCTGACTCTGAAAACTTAACTGCTCTGGTGATATAAGGCTTAGTAAATACTGTTTAAGAAACTTTCTACACACAACAAATATTACCAGAACACAGATTTTCCACAATGATATCTCAAAAAGGAAACACTTTAATTATTCTAGGAAGTCTCTCTTTCATGATGTGAGATGTTACCTCTGTAATAAACAGTTGAAACTTAATAAGAAGGGTGAGATTTCTCTAAATTTCACTATATATACAGATCATTAAATAGAGTTAGACAAAAAATTCAAAATTTTATGAGTCATAATTACTTAATTACTTCAGAGTAAAGTTAACAACATACATATTTACAGAAATGTACAATGTACATACTATCGACACCTGCAGATGTACGATGTGAAATATACCCTGGCTGTGCTTGTTTCACAATGCCTCTTTGAGTTCTATGGCCACAGCATACCTCATAGGCTGTTCTGGAAATAACATTTGCTGCATCCCAGACCGCACTGACTTGGACTTGCACAGGTTGTCCTGAAGCAGAGAGCACTTGCACCGTGGGGGAACTCACATAGACTGAGACGACAGAGACTCGGTCTTGCTCTAAAGGATTATATACCACAAGGTACCTGCAAAAACAGCAGCTTCACTATTGCAATCTCAAAATGCTTCTTGCATATTCTTGGTAATACCTCAGTTCACAGATGGTAATAGGGTCAACTCATGGAGAAGAATTAAAAGCAACATTCTGGAAGAACCTTTGGAGAACAGGCTGTTTCATCATAATAAATATCTCACAGTACAAAGGGTAATGAAACAATGATTCAAAAACACTTTTCAAAAAATACTTTACAAATCAAAGACATTAATAAACTTGTACTAAAGTTTTTCACGAATCCCAGAAGGAGACTTAAATAAATATGGTTTTATTTCATCTGTCTACAGGAATGAGCTCCATACAACTAATGCCTCTGATCTCTGCCTAATCTCACTGAATAATAAAAAGTCATATTTTGCCTGTTTGTAATTTAGTCACAATTAACTTCAATTCAAAATCTGACATTCACTATAGACCACTAAAACACAGCAAAAGCTTATGGCAATACAGGCTATGAATGCAGAAGCACATTAATTCACACATATGAGGTCGGCCAACTAAGTTCTTAAACTTGTCCTAGAAAAAGGGCGACATCCCTCATTACTGAATAGCACTACGGTCACCTTTGAAGTCCGCCCCTTGGGAAGCTGTGCACCCACACCAGTGCCTAGTCCACCCTTCAGAGCAATTTGGGAACTCTTTCTGGAATGGCCCTCAGGCTGTCATCCTACGAGGTAGGACAATTCAGGGTGTGAGCTCGGCCTAGAAAAGCGTCCTGTAGGTGGACGAGGCACTGGGGTCAGTGTGTGGCTTCCCAAGCATCTTTTCTAGGATGACTGTGTGAACTTAAAATTGTCTGACCTAGTCTATTGTATACGCAGGGGGTTCTTATTGCTCAAAAAAGTTGATTCTGAAAAAAAGGTCACTTCAGGTGAGTCCACTTATAGGGCCTCAAATTTTTATAATAAATAATGATAAAAAATTTGATTAGGAATTAGTAGGAAAAGAAAAATAAAAACTATTGAAACAAGTTTAGGCAGTATTTGTAACTACATACAATTTTTAACATAAGCCAAAAAAATGACTGAATTGGGATTTTTATCATGATTTTTCTAGTGTTTTATAATATTACATTATGACGTCCTTCATGTAACATCAACCTTTTATGGGATGATCTTAATCATTAAGCTTGTGAAAAATATTAAAAGACTTCACCATTTTTCCTAAAGTCCTATCTTCATTTTCTGATGTTCAAATAATTCTCAGATGAAGCACCATCATCCTTGACTCTCTCACTAGCGAAACTCTGCCAGACTCTCCCTGCTTCATGGACTGGCCCCTGTAGCAACTTTGAGACCTTAAATCAGTGGACATCTGCATCTTTGGCAAGATTTAGGATTTTACTTACAATCAATGTGCATATTATCTTCAAATAAATCAAAAGGTATTTAAAAGAAGATATTTGACTACTACTAGAACTTAGTGATCCACTAGTGAATATTTTCATGACCTGAAATATTTTGTTTTCCTATACAACTTTGTAACTACAGGAACACACAACTGAATATTCAGATGACAACTACCTCTCCCAGTCGGACATACAGTAGCTGAAGACGGCAGAAGCCTCTACAGCTTCTTGTTGACTGCAATGCTTCAGAAAGCCCAGCAGTGTTCTCTCCTTCCGCTTACGTCTGCCATATATTTTTACCATCAATTGAACTACAAACCATTCATTAAGAAATAAAACCAAAATGAAGGACAATAGGAAAGAGCAAAGGAAAAGAAAGAAGGTAGAACACAAAAGTCTATAAAACATTTGTCTTATAAATTGTTTACCAGGAGAAGCGTTATGGTTTAAACAATATCCCAAGATACCAAAAGTGACAATATGACAAACAATAAGGATGTCTCAGATTCCTATTAGGCTTATAACATAGAACAGAACAACAAGACTAACTTGCATTGCTTATCATTAAGAAAGATTCCACGTATACCTCGTATACAAGAGAAGAGTAAGTGAAGCCATGTAATTACAAACATGTTTACAAAACCACCGAAACTTCCCAGTACCAGACAAAACCCCACGTTAGCCAGAGAAGCCACTCCCAAGGACAGTGAGGGCAAGGCCCTCTGGAGAAGTGTGCTCAAAAGACCGACATGAGGGATTTGCCAACCTACTTCCATCCTCTTCTGCCCTCTTCCAGCCTACACGTTGCCTGACTGTTCTCCCATCTCAGAAACACCTGGAGAATTTCAACTGTCAGGATTCATTGTTATCGATGGGACTGTCCTATATTCCTAAGGTGCACTGGGGTAAAAAAATGTAGACGGTCACTCATTCTCTGCATCAAAGATATTCAAACTAGAACACCCGGAATTAGTGATTTACTACCGAAACCCATGGTCCATAGGTTTATACAGCTACTAAGTAAGAAACTTGTGAAACTGTGGCCTGAAGACTTAGGCCAACCTCCTCCCTCTGCAGAAGCCCTGCGGCTCAGCGGGCACTTCTGGCACACGGAGCCTGCAGTCCCCCCCAGCATGTTGATACTGAGCTGGTCACAGAGGCTGGGAGAATCAAGTGCAATGTGTGCCCAAGCAGTAAATTAGGTAATAAGCACCTGGAACACTGATTCCTTCCCATGCAAAAAAAAAAAAAAAAAAAAAAATGAATAACACTTAAAAAAATAATAATTTTAACTATACATTTGGTTTTGTACCATATTAAATCATTTTTTATAATAAGCTGTGAACTAGGCTCTGTTTTGTTTCATTTTAGTAGCTAATTAGTATTTGACCATAATGATGTTTTTACTGTACTGAATGATTATGTAATTATCATGGCAGGAATCTATTCAAAACTAAATGTGTGGAGTATATAATGAGTATAAAGCTGCACTAAGAAAATAATTTTTAACATAATTAGAGATTCACAGCATGTTCTCCAACTGCATCACAGTACAAAGTTATCAGACATACAAAGTCCTATTTATGTACATTTTAAGTGCAATACAGAGAAAGTATGATCATTTATAAATTATCGTTCCCTTGGAAATAAGTACACCATCACAAATTAATTGAATTTTCATTGTCATTATCACGTTTGATAGTCAAAATTTTGTTTTGCTGCCAATATTTCCAAGTGTGAGTCTTATACACTCTTTGGTTGTGAATGAAACTGACAGCTTTCAATGTCAGATCATAACATCATACTCACTTACTGAAAATTAACAATATTTGATCCACACTAATAAAAGAGTGATATTTATATCCTGAAACAGAAAGGGTTACTTTCTACTTCATCCTGGAAGCTCGGTGTTTTCTTCTTCTCCAAATTCCCCATATCAGCATCAGCTTCTGACCTATCATCTTCCCCCAAGTCACACCAAGTCTCATACTTCTCACTGACACCAGATCCCCACAAGGTGGGGTTATAGGCAATTATCTTAATCCTGTATGTAAGGAACAATGCTCATCTCATGAAGAAAAGCCCCCATATGTTAACTGCCAATCAAATTAGAGCCCAGAAGGTGATCTACTTTGGCTGAGAGAATAATGAAAAACTGTGCACCCATGTTAAACTGAAAAATCACTTCGTGGAAGAACTAGAAGCCACAGTCAACATCGTTCTGTCATTGCAGATTTTGCCGAAGATGAATATATTCAGAATTACTTCACTTCTTTTTTTTTTTTTTTTTTTTTAGACAGAGCCTCAAGCTGTCACCCTGGATAGAGTGCTGTTGCATCACAGCTCACAGCAACCTCCACTCTTGGGCTCACGCGAGTCTCCTGCCTCCGCCTCCCAAGTAGCTGGGACTACAGGAGCCCGCCACAATGCCCGGCCATTTTTTGGTTGCAGCCATCGTTGTTTGGCAGGCCAGGGCTGGATTCGAACTCACCAGCTCAGGTGTACGTGGCTGGCGCCTTAGCCCATTGAGCCACGGGCACCGAGCCAGAATTACTTCACTTCTTTTATAGAATTCACTTCATGTTAAGAAAGGCTCAACGTGGCAATCCCCAAGTCCACGCTTTAGGGCAAATCTAATCAGTGTCCCCTAAAATGTGGACAATATACATAGGACCACACTGGCTCCTTCTAGGACTCGATGAAGGAGACTGGAACCTGTGTGTTGGTCAGAGGGACCGAGGCATTACCATTCCGAGTGTTTCTTGTACACCTGGGCCAGGCCTTAGCCTGTGGGGGCAAAGTATGAGGCACAGCCTTTCCTCTTCCCACACGACAGATAAGGAAACCAAGGCTCAGCAAGGTTAGGTGAGCTGCCAAGACTCACTCAGCTAAAATGTGACACAAGGCTTAGAACTCACTTTTACCTCCAGGCCCATTTTCTTAACCACTTTACTCATAAGCCAGGCATACAAGGATCTTTTTGACAGCTGGAGTTTCCTGTGGAGATTCTCTTAGTTCCAAATTCTTATGTGAAGAACTGTCTCCTCGGTGATGCCAAAGACCCCACAGAGCTTCTCTCCTCAGGAAGCTCAGGATTAATGTGAGCTATTTATAGTTCATATATATTATCTTTGTGAAAAAATGTATAAACTGGAATACTGGAACACAAAAAATTGAGCACTTTATACTAAGGAGTTCATCTTACAACCTCACAGCATGAAGTAAGCAAAACAATATTTAAGGAAGCATTTTAAAAAACTCTGCATGTTTTTATGATGGTATAACGAAGCTAAAAAATGAAAAATATTTTTCAAGTCTTATCTAAGTGTAGTTTAAACAATCACCAGAAGTTTCTCTGGAAAATAACTGTAATTTCATGTGACTACCATAGTACCTGGCACAGAATATTGTTCAAAAAATAGGTGATGAATGACTAATGCAGGAAAATTTCACTAGGAGAATTTGTCACTTATGAATAATACCCACTAGTGCGAAGCTTTGCATTTTTATCAAAACATTTTCATTTTGATTCCATAAAAAATGCTTTCAATTCCTCAAAAATGTAAGATAAGTAATAATTAAAGACAGAGGGAATGAGATCCAAGATCACAAAGTTAAAAACAAAGACTAGAGTTCATTTTGTTTGATCTTAGTGACATCACTAAAAAATTCATTTCAAACAAGAACATATTCGTTTTCTCTAAGTAGCCTCATTTGTAAAACATAATCTGAAGAGTATTAAGCTTTATATAGTATTCTAAATATGAACATACACAGATTTATATGTTAACAAAAATTGAAATGTTGAGATCTGAAGTCTTTTTGATATATACCATCTTGTTTTCTAAGCTGAAACTAGAATGCTTACCATACTAGTTATCAGGAAAAATATTGAGTTATTAAAAACTAGCGTGTTTTTGAGAGCTATATTAAAACTTAAAAAATCCCAGTTCTGTGACTCCTGGGCTCTGGAGTCAGACACTGAAGCTCAAATCCCTACCACGTCACTTACAGCTAAAGAAGCTTTGGACAAGTTATTTCATTTCCACAAGATTTAATATCCTCATCTATAAAAATCAAGAGACAAGATAATTGCTAAATGTTAAATAATAAAATGTTTAGAGAACTATCTAGCTCAAACCAGGTATAAAGTAGAATCTCAATGACAGCTCACTTCTCTCCTCCCCCTCTCCAGACCCCCAGGGCATCCTGACCAAGGACCCTGGTGCCCCATCACCCTAGATGGAGCAAGGCGTGATGAAAGGAAGGTAGATTAATGCACTGTCATCAATCCTTTTTGTGTAAGGCCCATGTAAATCTACCTAAACAAAATTTAAAAAATCATACATCGGACAACACCTATACCCTAATGTAAGGGTTTCCATACTATGGCAGGTCAGAGGGGGAATAAGTGCAGCAGTGCAGAGAATATACACAGAAAGAAGGGTACCATCTAGTAACCCTAGTACAAACAAAGGGGCAGTTAGGATAGTTAAAAATCAGGAGACTGATCTAAATAGAAAGTTAATTTTATATCAAATGAATAGGTCATATATATATAGAAAAAAAATTCAGTGAGTGACATAAAAATGAATAAATGGAGAGACATATGATCTTTCCGGGAAAGAAAAATAAAATAATGCCGCCAAAACAAAAACAAAAACAAAAACAAACTTCTCCCAACATTAACTCATGAATCTTATGATTCAACTATAATCCCACTGAAATCTTTTTGTTAGGAGGAAGGTAAGAGAAGGAAAAGGATCATGAACTGGACAAACCAATCCTATAACGTACCTAATAAATAGACAGAAGATTAAATGGAGGCATTAAAACAATGTGACAACACTGATTCCAAATCACCATTAAAAACAAAAAATGATATGAAATTAGTAGAAAAATATGTCATTTGTGATTCATAAAGTCTAACCATCATCAAAAAACAAAAGTAAAAAGTTGACAGATATGGATAACAAAAGTCTAATACTTTTTCTACCTTAAGAAACAAGATTAAGGGGGAGGAGCCAAGATGGCGGTCTGTAGCCAGCTTTCTGCAGACTCTCCTGTCCAGAAGGAGAGTTAAAGGACAGAAATTTGGCGAGAAAGCCAACGG
>CAUYON010035061.1:0-24740 GCA_963573935.1 Arctocebus calabarensis
GCCGTGGCGTCACACTGCTCACAGCAACCTCCAGCTCTTGGGCTTAAGCGATTCTCTTGCCTCAGCCTCCCTAGTAGCTGGGACTACAGGCGTCCGCCACAGCGCCCGGCTATTTTTTTGTTTTTGCAGTTCGGCCGAGGCCGGGCTTGAACCCGCCACCTTCGGTATATGGGGCCGGTGCCCTACTCGCTGAGCCACAGGAGCCGCCCCATCTTAACCATTTTTAAGTGGATAGTTCAGTGGTGTCAAGTATAGTTACCTTGGTATGCAACCAACCAATTTCTAGAAGTTAATGCTTTCTAGCTTTATTGAGGTATTGTTATTGACAAATAAAAATTATATATATTTAGAGCACACAATGTGGTGGTTTGATATATGTACAAGTTGTAGAATCATTACTACAATCAAGTTAATTTACACATTCATCACCTCACATAGTTACTGGGTTTTGTGGTAGGAATATTTGAGATCTACTCTCTTACCAAATTTCAAGTATACAATTTATTATTATTTTAGAGGTGGGGGGTCTCACTATGTTGCCCAGGCTAGCCTTGAACTCTTAGGCTCAAATGATCCTCCACCTCAGTCTCTGGAGTGGCTAAGATTATAATATGTTGTTATATTCTAATATATCGTGATTATTTTGTAGCCTGGTTTACACTATAGTATTATTATTTTTGAGACAGAGTCTCATTATGTCGCTCCCAGTAGAGTGCCATGGTATCACAGCTCGCAACAATCTCAAACTCATGGTCTTAAGCTATTCTCTTGCCTCAGCCTCCCATGTAGCTGGGACTACAGGTGCCTGCCACAACGCCCAGCTGTTGTTTGGTTGCAGTTGTCGTTGTTGTTTAGCAGGCCCAGGCCAGGCTTGAAATCACCAGCTTCAGTGTATGTGGCTGGCACCCTACTCACTGAGCTATAGGCGCCAAGCCTATATTCTTAACTGCAGTCACCATGCTGTATATTAAGTCTCCAGTAGTTATGCACTTTAAAACTGAAGATTTGTATGTTTTGACTAATATTTCCCCTTCCCCCCATTCTTTTCTGAATTGTCTGTTCATCTGTATTTCTCCTGCATAATTGTGTCCTTTGCTCAGTTTTTTGTTATGCCGTTGATCTTTTTCTTATTTATTTATTTTTTTATTTTGTTTGGAAGAGTTCTTTATTAAAGGATATTTTCCATCTCCATTATACTTGGGTAAATATCACTAAATTCTTTATGTTTAGTTACAATGTCACAGTTAAAAGTTAGTAGTTTGGAATTTCCAAATGAAGATAAAGGTGTATTGATTGGTTTTAGCTTTATTGAGATTTAATGATCCACCAGTTTAAAGTGTATACTTCAATGTTCTTTTTTTTTTTTTTTTTTAGACAAAGTCTTGTTTCATCACCCTCAGTAGAGTGCTGTGGTGTCACAGCTCACAGCAACCTCCAACTCCTGGGCTTAGGTGATTCTCTTGCCTCAGCCTCCCAAGTAGCTAGGACTACAGGCCCCCACCACAACGCCTGGTTATTTTTTGTTGCAGTTTGGCTGGGGTCAGGTTTGAACCTGCCACCCTTAGTATATGGGGCCAGCGCCCTACTCACTGAGCCACAGGTGCCACCCAATTCAATGGTCTTTTTTTTTTTTTTTTTTTGCAGCTTTTGGCTGAGGCTGGGCTTGAACCCACCACCTCCACATATGGGGCTGGCGCCCTCCTCCTTTGAGCCATAGGCACCACCCTCAATGGTCTGTATATTCAGAGTTGTGCAACTATCACCACAATCAATTTTAGAATATTTTCATTTCCCAAAAAAGAAATTTTATACCCATTAGCAGTCACTTCCCACTTCCTCTGCCTCCCCAGTATCAGGAAACCACTAATCTACTTTCTGCCCATGAATTTGCCATTCTTGACATTGCATTTCAATAGAATCATATAACATGTAGTCTTTTGTGACTACTTCCTTAGCTTAATGTTTTGAAGGTTCATTTATGCTGTAGCATGTATCAGTACTTCCTTCCTTTTTATTGCCAAATAATTGTACTCTGCATGACTGTACCACACGTCAGCCATTCATCCGTTCATGGACATTTAAGTTGTTTCCATGTGTGGGAGGGCTATGATTAACAATGCTGCTCTAAGTTTTTGTGTAGCAGCATTAGTCACAGACACGTTTCTGTGTGAACAGATATTTTTATTTCTCTTGGGTATACACCTCGGAATGGAATCGCTAAGTCCTATGGTGACTTTTGAGGAACTGCCATACTATTTCCCAAGACTGCTGTGCCATTTTACATTCCCACCAGCGTGTGGATTCCAATTTCTCCCCATCTTCCTCGGTGCTTGTTATTAGTAGTAGTTTGTTATAGTCATCCTGATGGGTGCAAAGTACCATCTTTCTGGTTTCCTCATTTTCCATCGCTGATTACTAATGATGCGGAACATCTTTTCATGTGCTAATTGGCTATTTAAATATTTTCTTTGGAGAAATGTCTAATCCTTGAATAGAATGAATGTATGTTGACAGATGCTTTTTTTTTTCCCTCTCTCTCTCTCCCTCCCTTCTTCTCCTCCTTCCATTTCTTCCTTCCTTCCTTCTTTCTTCTCTTTTCATTACTTTATTCTCAAATTTGTGTCATAAGAAAGTCAAAATAGCTGGGATATCCCTGTGTCACTCAACAGGGGACAAAGCCATCTCCAGCATGGGTCCAGGATTCTAATTAACAGATGTTTTCTGTAAAAAAATCCTATCCCTGTCTCCACACATAAAGTCAAGTCATTACTCAGCATTTCATAATTTATTAGTAAAACGTAGATTTTTTTTCAAGGGTGGAAGAACTTTCGGAAATTATCCATGCCTAACCACCCATGAGTTCCTTCTGTAACATACCTTGCCAAATCAGGGACACATCCAGTGACAGCGAATTATTACCTGCCCCCAAAGCAATCATTGCATTGCGGAACAAAAAACTTTATCTCTGGAGTTTTCATTATATAGAACTTCAATCTACCTCTCTGAAGCTTCTACCATCTAGTTCTACCACATAAGGCAGGCGTCCTCAAAATTTCAGGTTAATGTGAGGGTACAAACAACCAAATCACAATATTTGAATTTGTTAGGTAGAGTCTCTCTTGTAGTTATGTCCTGCACCCAAAAAGTGTGGCAAACACCCCTACATTGCACCCATTCAGTGGGAGCACCCCAACCTTTCCTCCGCTTCCCCTTCCCTTGTCCCCTTCCCACCATCTTGAATTGAAATGAGTTTTTCTCCTATGTGGATGTGAATTACATTGTCTACTGGCTTCATATTAGTATTGAGTACACTGGATATTTGCTTTTCCATTCTTGGGATGCTTTACTGAGAAGAATGTTTTTCAGATCCATCTAGGTTAATACAAAGATGTGAAGTCACCATCTTTCTTTGTATGGCTGAATAGTATAAGACATCTCTTCTTTAGGGCAAATATCATAATGCCTCCAACTGCTCTCCTAACACTACAGTTTCTGTACAGCACCTTTCACCAACCTTCCCTGAATGGTCCAATTCCTTTATTTTGCTATGAGAGTGTGACTCTAAAGATGGGAAGTATGAACTGACCAGGAACAAGTAAGATGGAAATTTTTGGAATTATGCAAGTTAGAATCGCATTAGCCCCTTGTTTTCTTTCATTGTTGCTGACTACATATGGTTGACTTCTACATTGAGTTTTATTATCACATAAAATGCCTACAATTTTTTCCTACATAAACTAATAAATTCCCTCCTCATATTTCTGTGTGTCTTTGTAGGATTCAGATACAAAATTTTACATTTATCCTGTTAAATGTCATTTTGCTAAATTTAGCTCTAAGTAAAGATAATTAGTGATAATATTAATAATATGTTAAAAGCTCTATATTCATTCATTCTTTTTCTTTCTTTTCTTTTTTTTTTTTTAGAGACAGAGTCTTACTTTATCACCCTCGGTAGGTAGAGTGCTGTGGCATCACACAGCTCACAGCAACCTCCAGCTCCTGGGCTTAGGTGATTCTCTTGCCTCAGCCTCCCAAGTATCTGGGACTACAGGCGCCCGCCACAACGCCCAGCTATTTTTCTGCTTTGCAGTTCGGCTGAGGCCGGGTTTGAACCCGCCACCTTCAGTATATGGGGCTAGTGCCCTACTCGATGAGCCACATGCACTGCCCCCTTTTTTTTTTTTTTGAGGCAGTGTCTCACTTTGTTGCCCTCATTAGGGTGCTGTGGCATCACAGCTCACAGCAACCTCAAACTCTCAGGCTTAAGCGATTGTCTTGCTTCAGCCTCCCGAGTAGCTGGGGCTATAGGCGCCCACCATAACACTCACTGTTTTCAGTTGCGATTGCCATTGTTGTTTGGCAGGCCTGGGCTGGGTTCGAACCTACCAGCCCCCATGTATGTGGCCAGCACTCTAGTTGCTGAGCTGTAGGCGCCAAGCCTCATTACTTTATTTTGAAACACACAAACACCCTATGAGGTAGGAATAATTACTCTCCTCATTTTATAGTTGAAGAACTTGAGATTTGTCAAAGTCCATGAATTTGCTCAAAGTCACACCCATATTTGCTGAGTCCAAGCTCTCAGGTGATGAGCCACATTGCCTCCTCAGCTTTGGAACCCCGAGCACATGGCCCAGCAAGTCACAGCCTGCCAGCATTGCTATCTGTGATTTTCGGCGGTGTGGCCTCCATGGTTTCATCTAGCTGGAAGTTTTCAAACCATGGAGCCCTGAAGATTCCATCTACGTCAGGAGATGAAGGGTGCTCTTGTCATCCAATCCTTTAGTCAGAGCAGCTCTGTTTTCATCTGTTTGTATCCTGGGCTTTCTACTAAAAAATACATAGGAAGAAAATTATTGATCCCAAAAATAAATTTGCAAAAGACTTATCCTATACTGTTAATCAAAATTTTGAAAGGGGTAAAGAAAATAGAAGGGGGGGCAGTGATAGGACAGAGCCCAGCAGGCTGTCAGAGGCCTCCTGTCAGGTAGGCATTCAGTATGACTCAGAGATGAGTCATAATCTGCTCATTTATCCCTACAGACAGTGCCTGTGTCTCATCTTATCCATGGGATAGTCTAAAAGTACTGGTCAGTGACTTCCTACATCCAGAGACATCATATCACCCTGATCTAAGTTTCCCTGGCAAAGAAAGCAGTGATGACAGGCGGTCTGTGGCCAGTGTCCACTCTGAATGGAAAGTCTGTGCTGAAATTGCTATTAAATATGGTGAGTTCCACTCCCCACCCCCGCCTGCTAGTGATTTTTGCTTGCTCTTCAAAGTCCCTATAAATCATCCCTTTAGTAGTCCACTTTAGTATTTTTTTATCATATTGACTGCCACACTAGAAAAAAAATTTTTTCCCCTGGGGCTATGGTGTTTTATCAGGTCAAGACAGGCCAAGTGATGTATGAGTTAAACGTATATATTCTTCACAAAGTCCTGGGTTCAAAACTAGTGTAAGTTAAATACAACTCACATGGCAATTAATGTGTGACTCAACCATGACGACCACCACCGCCATCCTCAACCTTGTCATGTCCCCGCTAGGCCTGATCATGTTCTAGGCACTGTTCTAGGTACTTTGCATGGATTAGTTAGTTCTCACACTAGCACAGTGAGGTGAGTACTATCATTATTCCCATTTCAGACAGAGAAACTGAAGTTTAGAAAAGTAATTTACCCAAGATCACATAGGTTGCCAATTTTGACACCAGAATTCAAACCAAGTCTACAGAATGTAGACACTTAACCATTGACCATTAATAACATAAACCGAATTAAATTTCCCTTTTTGCCCTGTATTAAAAATTAGCATGATATTTCCCTGGCTTTAGAATGTCTGCCTTTTTCCCTGCCTCACCACGGTGGCTCTTCCTAGCTCTCAATACTCTGGGATATAACTCCTATGAACCTGGAGGCCATAAACTGATTGACCTGGAGTTCCTCCCAAATTACCAGTATAGCATTTACTTAAATGTATTCTCAAGCTCCCAGCCTACAGCTCAGTAGGCCTAAAACAGGAGATGGTGCAGAAATTTGTATTTGAAGTTATGTAGGTAGGGCTGTGTGTACTGGCTCACGCCTGTAATCTTAGCACTCTAAAAAATAGCCAGGCATTGTGGCAAGTACCTGTACTCCGAGCTACTTGGGAGGCTGAGGCAAAAGGATCACTTGAGCCCAAGAGTTTGAGGTTGCTGTGGGCTGTGATGCCATGGTACTCTACCCAGGGCAACAAAGTCAGACTCTGTCTCAAAAGAAAAAAAAAAAAGAAGAAGTCACCTAGGAGTGAATCCTCCCTTATTCTTACTCATGTTTGCTAAAACCTGTCCCTTCCATTTTCAGCCCTGTGCCAACTTGTATGCCGAATTTGAAATATCTTTGGTTCTCCCCAAATAATCCTCTCCCTAACCCCCCAAATTTATTATTGAGACTTCACTGAAGACTTTGAAGAAAGAGTAAGGGGTTCAAAACACACACCTTACAAGGTGAAAATCCAAATTGGACATGTTTTTCATGGTCCTTCATCATTTCAGTAACAACAGGCCTTTTGGTTTTTGTCCCTTCCCTTTTCCCATCACTTCCTGGTGGTGCTCAGCACTCCAATTCTTTCCTCACCTTTCCCAGACTTCCTACCAGGAACTTCAAAATCTTTTTGTCTCTCCTATAAGGAATATTTGAATTCTACTTGTCCCAAAACCTATCCCCAAAATAATTTCCTTTGTTTAATCAACAAATTTTTATTGAGCACTTACTATGTGGGGCAAGGCTCTAGGCACTGGGGATGGGCAAGGTCCAGTGCTGGATGAGGCATATGACAACACATAAAGCAATGGACAAATTCATATAATAGGAGGAAGGAGTGCTTCAAAGAAGATAAAATGGCAGTGGGGGAGAGAGAGCGCTGTTCTGGCTGGATAGGAAAGGGCATTCTGGAAAGTTCTCTCCAGTAAGTAGCTTCTGGACAAGACTGAAATATCAACAAGGTACCATCCAGGTGAAGATCAGGGGGAGGAGGGCTTCAGATATAAAAGTCGTGAGATGCTATGAGCTCAGCAGAGCAGCTCAGAAAGAACCTTGCCAGCCAAACCCATCCTGGTGCTGGTCACCAGGACCTATCCACTTTAGATGGCAGCCTTGGGGCTTAATGGACCCCTTGACAATTCAAGTGTAAACTCAAGATCTCACATCCCACCTCAATAAGCGCTCATGAAAGTGCTTTCATCACGAAGAATAAATGAGTAAAAAGTTCTTCAACTTAGTAAGTCAAAGAGCTTTCTCTAGTTATGCTAATATGTAACCAGACCGGAGAACCACTGATTTCAGCTCCTCAGAATCGAATGTGCATATGAATCATCCTGGAATCTTGTTAAATGGTAAATTCTGATTCTCACTCACAGTGGCTCAGGAAGGATGGGCTGAGACTGCATTTCTACCAAACTCCCAAGTGATCAGATACAGGGACCACTCTTAATAACTAGGCCTAAGAACAGTGGTTCTCACCTAAACTAGAATTAACGACATCATGTGCAGATGAGAACTTGACTCTGTAACAAGCTCTTGCACCTTCCACTAGCCAAGGGTTGGAGCACATTAAAAATGCAGCTTCCCAGGCTCTAGTCCCAGGGTCAGAAGTTCCTGGGGTGGGGCCTAGGGAGCTGTGGTTTAACAAAGCCCTCCAAGTGGTTGTGACACAAGCCGACACAGAGAACCACTGGCCCAGAGTAAGTACCTAACAGCCCTCTCACAAGTCCTTTCTATTAATGACAGGAGGGGGAAGCTAATGAGCTGATTAAACCAGTCACCTGCAGAGGCAATCAGTTCTGAAAGGCACAGTCCCTGAAAGGTGTAGCTGGTTCAATATAATTCAGGCAGCCAACAACAGATTTAGTGCAGGGTTTCTATTGATGTTTGGGGCCACATAATGCTTTATTGCTAGAGGCAGACCTGTGCATTGTAGGATATTCAGCAGCAGCAGACTGGGGTGAGCCCCAGGAGGCAGGTCAGGCACACAATGTAAGGAGGCCCCTAACTTTCAGGGCCCGGAAAGTGCATTTTCAACTCAGAAAATCACTGAAATCCTCCTGAGATGCGGACTCCCAGTTCCCATTCTGTGTAGCAGCATCCCTGGCCTGTACCTACTAATGACATCCCTCTCCCCAGTTTTTGACAATAACAAATTCCTCCAGACATTGCCAGATGTCCCCTAGGGAGCAAAAATTATCCTAGCTGAAAACCTTGACTAGTGGTAGGTGCAAGAGCTTGTTACAGACTCAAGTTCTCATCTGCACATCCTATAAACAGAGGCTGGATATAGACCCGCTTCCACTCAGCAGCGAGTGCCACAGTCAGGAGCAGATGCTGAAAATACCCAAAGGACTCCCCCACACCCTGCAGAGAGGCCCTATCCGCACTCTTAGGGGCAGCAGTAGCTCAAATCTTTGTCAGATACATGAAAGACAGTCAAGTCCTCTTTTGAAAGATGGTGTCGAGGGGTCACAGTATAATGTGGAAAACTTAACTGCATATAGGATTGGGGTCTTGCAGCCAAGATGGGTCACCCAGGATCTAGGGTATGAAGACCTAGGCTCCAGCCATAATTCAAGTCCCAGCACTTGGGTCTCTGAATCAGATGATTTCTCTTATACCTCAATTTCCTCATCCACAAAAGAAAACACTGAAAATACCTCTCAGGGCTATTTTGAGGATTAAATTAGATCTTGTATTATCACACCAGAAAACAACTAATACATTCTTTAATTCATCCTATAATTTCTGCCCCGGTGGAAGCTTTGTGCCAGTTAAAAGAGGAACCAATTATGTATTACAAACAGATTCTCAGATTTCTCATGGACAGTGAGTGAGTCTTATGGGAAAGGTACACAGGGCACATCAGGGGGCCTGAGACTTAGGGACCACTTGGTTTCTCACAGCTGTGTGATCTTGATTATTCTTGTCAGTGCTCAATTTCTTCATCAGCAAAACGAAGTGACAGGAGCAAATGGCATCAAGGCCCACTTCTTCCACCGTTCTGTCATTCTTTGTGTGGTGGCAGTGGACAACAACCTGTCGTTCTTTATCACGGACCAAACTTCCTCTCAAAATCCCTCTTATTCCCCATACTTCCACACATACCCTCCCTCCAATCCACACCCCCAGACCTCTATGAAAGTGACTCACATGATTTCCCAAGCCACAGCATGCTCCTTTCCCAAAGTTCTGAGGTTCTATTATGGTAAGAATGGTTTAAGCACTGCTGACTTTTTTCAAAGCCTTCTTCAAAGATCGACTGACTAGCCCTCCCAATTACATATGTGCCACTTCCCAGTGGGGAGACACTCCTTGTCTGGTCAGTAACTCAAATCAATTTATAGAGCCAAGGGAGAAAAAGACATCCTTGTCCGTCTACCTTGCCTCCAGGATATGGAAGGTCATAGGTTGTTAGGAGAGAGTGACAGGTTTGAAGTAGCTCCACCCCGCCACAGGTTATTAGACCCCACTAAATAACTTGTTATGGAGAAAGAAACTAATATCTATAAAGCTCTTACCATGTGCTATATACTCTACCTTTTAATCCTCTTTGAAGGATGATGGCATAAATATATTTTTAGCTGGATACAATTTTTTGCCAAGTTCAGAAAAAGCCAGGTACAAAGCAGAGATTTCATGAAGCTCATTCATCGACCACATTCTTTCCCTGGCTGCAAAAGGTGGGTTCACCCAGCAGTGTTCTACCTTGGATCATGCCTTACTCTTCATTGTCCCTTCCATTTAGACAGAAATAAACACCAGGATGAGCTGCCCGCTTAACATGACTTCATCATGCATAATTGTTGGAATGAAAACCTCCTAGTTGCATATCTGCACAATGCCAATGATTACAGTGATTAAATCAATCAGGCCCAATTTCATAATCGTCAAATGTATAATTTCCTGACTAGGCAGGGCCCCAACATGTGGCATCCCAGCTGTCTGATACAGAGTCAAAAACACAGTATTAAATGAAACATTTGGGCGGAGGGGCTAGGTAATTTTGTAAACTTGATACTATATTAATAAGGAAGTGAAATACAATAAAATTCCATGAAAACTTTGTATTATTATAGTGAAATATGTATAGTTATATAGTTATAGTTACATAAGAAGCTTAGCAAGATGCATTCTCCAGTCCTCCAGAGAGCTTGCTAGTAATCTTTCCATATGTTGTATATGCTGGTTGGTACTTCTGGGGTCATAATTTGAGATCTTTGACCACCACATTTAAAGCGAGGAGACGCTTAGAAGGGAAGTATGGTCACACAGCCTCTGATCCTTCCCTATAGCTAAAGAGAAGAAATTGTACCAGAGCCAAAAGAGAAAAAAGACAAATTGTATGCTCTCTTTCATGCTATTTACCCAATCCCATTCTGTTTTCCTAATGAGGCAATCATTTAGTTTCCTGCTGCAGTTGCTTTTGTATGTGTTTCAGAGGATGTGGTTCCTTCAGTCGTGATCATTTGAATCCTAGAGATTCCTAGAGTTGGAAACACTTGTAAGACAGAGGAAATGAATTTGTTTATAGTTGTGTCTACCAGTTGATGAGTAATTGTGAAAATTATAATTGGGATGGAGATGGGACACATGGAGGGTGACTGTCGAAGATCAATATCTAGACCTAGACATAAACAACAATAGAGTTTGCCTTATGATAATCTGTTAGCAATAACTGTGTTTTGTGTGTTTTTCTTTATCTAGGATTTATTTCTATACTATTTTTAAATCATTGCTCTGCAAACAATTGTAAAAGAAACCATAGATAGTAGGGAAGGACCCACAAAGACTTCGTAAAATAAAACTATCAGACACAGACTATAAAATGCTCGTGTTTAATATTTTTCAGGAAATATACAAGTTTGAAAATATGTAGAGGAAACCAGGAACTATCATATATAGAACACCCAAGCATATTTCAAAACAAATGAAGTAGTACTTCTGGAAATGAAAAATATAATAATAGAATTAAAAACTCACTGGATGTGCTTCTGAATAGCTTAGGTACTGGTGAAAACAAAATCAATGAAATAAAAAGTAAATGTAAAGACAACATTAAAAATGCAGCTTAGGCTTGGTGGCTATAGCTCAGTGGTTAGGGTGCCAGCCACATACATGGGGCTGGCAGGTTCAAACCCAGCCCAGGCCTGCTAAACAACAATGAAAACAACAACAACAAAATTACCCAGGTGTTGTGGTGGACACCTGTAGTCCCAGCTACTCGGGAGGCTGAGGCAAGAGAATTCCTTAAGCCCAAGAGTTTGAGGTTGCTGTGAGGTATAATGCCAGGGCCCTCTACTTAGGGCAACATAGTAAGACTCTGTCTCAAAAACAAAACAAAAAAACATGGCTGGGTGCACTGGCTCATACCTGTAATCCTAGCACTCTGGGAGGTCAAGACAGGAAGATCATTTGAGCTCAGGAGTTCAAGACCAGCCTGCACCAGAGTAAGACCTCTTCTCTATTCAAAATAGAAAAATTAGCTGGGTGTTGTGGTGCACCTATAGTCACAGATGCTTGGGAGGTTGAGAGAAAAGGACCACTTGAGCCCAAGAGTTTGAGGTTGCTGCGACCTATGATGCCACAGCACTCTAGCCTGGGCAACAGAGTGAGACTCTGTCTTAACAACAGCAACAAAAAAAGCCAGGTATAGTGTCTCTTGCCTGTAATACCAGCACTCTGGAAGGCTAAGGCAATTGGATTGCTTGAGCTCAGGAGTTCAAGACCAACCTGAGCAAGAGCAAGACCCCATCTCTACTGAAAATGGAAAAACTAGGTAGACATGATGGTACAGGCCTGTAGTTCCAGCTACTCAGTAGGCTGAGGTAAAAGCGTTGCTTGAGTCCAAGAATTTGAGGTTGCTGTGAGCTATGATGATGCCAGGGCACTCTACCCAGGATGACTGAGTGAGACTCTGGTTCAAAAAAAAAAAAAAAAAGGAAAACAGTGTGGACGATAGAGTAGGAAAGAAAAGATAATAGGGCCAATACAATCCAAAACATTAAACCTTTAAAGAACTCTTAACTCTCAGAAATAAAAAAATAAAAACCCAGTTCAAAAATGAGGAAAAGTTATTAGAAAAGTGAAAACTAAGACCAAAATGAAATATCAATATTCATCTACTAGAACAATAAAATAAAAAATATAAAATATTTTTATATTTTAAAATAAATAATACTGATAATACCAAATGCTAGTGAAGTTGTGAAGAAACTATATATTTCATACATCAATGGTGTGGATGTTAAATGCTATAAACATTCTGAAAATTAGTTTGGTATTTTCTCAAAAAACTATTCATTCAACACATAGTCCCTCAATCACATTCCACAGCACTTATATTACAGAAATTAAAATTTACATTTACACAAAAACCTCTACACACACGGCCTCATAGTTTTAGTCATAATAGTCAATAAATGGCAACAACCAAAATGAGGTGAATTGCTAAGCAAACTATGCTATATCCAACCACAGACTACGACTCAGCAATGAAAAGGAAGTAATGAAATTTACAGCAACTTGAATGGACCTTGTCAAGGTCAACATCCTGAGTGAAAAAAGCCAATTTCAGAACTCGGCTCCCATAGCACAGTGGTTATGGTGCCAGCCAAGTACACCAAGGCTGGTGGGTTGGAACCCAGTCCAGGCCAGCTAAACAACAATGACAACCACAACAAAAAAAAATTGCTGGGCATTGTGGCAGGTGCCTGTAGTCCCAGCTATTGGGAGGCTGAAGTAAGAGAATCGCTTAAGCCCAGGAGTTGAGGAGTTTGAGGTTGCTATGAGCTGTGACACCACTGTACTGTACAGAGGGTGACATACAGAGACTCTGTCTCAGAAAAAAAAAAAAAGCCAATCTGAAAAGGACACATACTGTATGGGTCCAAATATTTAACATTCACAAATGTGGCAAAACATTTTATAAGCAACCAGTAGGGATGGTTAGGGATGGTATGTGATTATAAAGGGAAATCTTTAAGGTGATGGAACAATTTGGCATCTGATTGTAATGGTTTTCAGAAATATATACATCTGACAAAATGGCTAGAACTACACATACCCCCCACTGTCCCATGTCAAATCCTGGTTTTGATACTGAGTATCAAAGTTATATAAAACGTTAACTATGGGGTGAAGGGTCCATGGGGTCTCTTAGTAATATCCTGGCAGTGTCCCAGGAATCTGTAATTGTTTCAAAATAAAAGTTAGAAAAAGAAAACAGAGGGTATGAAAATTTTCCACAACAGATTAAAAAAAACACATATTTTACCAAGAAGCTAAATGAGTCCCAAGGAAAATAGATACACATATATACATACATGCACAAACACAAATACTTGTACCTTTTTCTAAAACTGAAATAGAATTATGCTATACATAACTTTCCTGCAGCTTGCTTTTTCTCTTAACAATGCACATTCCATGAGAGATAATTTTTATCTTTGCCTTCCCAGAAAAATGCCTTACATATTAGTATACACATATGTAATGTACATATATATGTGTCATTTCCTAAGTGCGTATATTTAATTTTATTGTACCTTGTTCTTAGGTATCATCTGGAGATTTAAGATTAAATTAAACTTTGTATTAAAAGAGTGATAATTCTCCTTTCCTCTCATTGCTACATGTGGAGTATTTGCTAAGTATGGTAGGGGGTTGAAAAGTTGTGTGAAGAACACATGCATTCTTTAGTATGTTCTCCATAAACCATCAAAGAAAAGGTTAAATGCGGGAAAACTAGATAAGCCTGCCTCGGTGGTACTTGGAGTTCCAATTCTTCCCAACGTGGCCTCGTGAACATAGTTATTTTGAGTCTTTGTTCCATTATCAGACCACTGAATCCCCAATAGAGACCTCAAGCAAATTCAGCTATTGACTCTCCAATACCTCTAGTAAAGATTAACAGATGTACAGTATTCTCTAAATTATGAGACTTTCATAGTACTGATTTGGCCAGGAAGATTTATATCACCTTTTTACATATACCAATCTGCAGTCTCCTGTTTTAGCCGTAAGGTACCTGCTTTTCAAATGCTATTCTTTACGTGGCTAAAAGTTCAAAACTTCCCATAGTTAAAAATAGTTCTAAGGTTGAAAATAAACCAAAAAACCCACAGAGGAGTGAAGGTACATTCCAGAGAACAAAGGGAAAGCTCAGATTTTATAAGAAAAGCTTTAGCCCAGAGTCTTAATCAGGTCCATTTATGCAAATGAATAATTGCAACTTGCTGAGTTCAGATTGGTTAATGCAGCTGAGCCCTGACTGGCCAAGGCAGGTAAGCTCTGATTGGTTGGTTCAGGTGAGCTCTGAAAGTCCCAGAGATAAAGGTGCTGGTTTTTGGAGAACTCAGAATATGTGTGTGATCCCTAGTCAGCAAACTGACCACTTGGCTCTAAAGTAGAACCTCTGTAAATCGACCACCTAAGAAACTGTAACAAACTGGTCAGCATAAGGAACTAGGCCTACTGTATTTATGTATATATGTGGTGCATATCCACGTTATGAAAATTAGGGTCATCTTAAGGAGGTAGTCAATGTAGGGAGGTGGTCAGCTATGGAGGTTCTACTATATTTTAAATTTAGGCCCAGTTAACCACTGGGATTCATTTTGAAGGGCTGGCTCTTTGAGGTTCACGTTTGTTCACATATATTACCATGAAAATCAAATAAAAAGATGATATATCCATGACATTAAATACCAGGATAGACTAGTATATTAAAATTTTTTAAGTGGATAGTAAGGGTTCTAAATGGAGATAATATACTTCCCTTGGTATTCTTTCGGTTTTTTTTAATAAAAAAATTATATTTACTTAGAAGCATCCAGAATGTCAACAAAACAGCTGCAACTTTTTTTTTGCAATTACTGAGTGATATTCAGTTAACAGAACAACAATTATTTTGTATAAGCTGCATCAGAGACAACTGAAGATGAAAAAACTACCATCCCCATGTATAACTAATTTGTGCTGTGCACCAACAAGAACCTGCTTTAAATTTCCTTGCCAATTTACAACCCCCATTCTGTAGGTTAGTGGCTACTGAAAATACCACCAGGACAGGGCTATCTAAAGACACATTCAGTAGTGTGTTAACTATACAAAAAAAGACACTGTACAGTTTAAAAACAAATCTTACACAGCCTTACATTTCCATTTTTTTCTTTAAAAGGAGTGAGTTGTGTACAGGGGAGGTTAAATGCTTTATAGACAAGAAAAATCACTGTGCTAGAACCAACTTATTCATCATCATCATCTTCTTCTTTATCTTCTTCATCTTCCTCCTCCTCTTTATCCTCTTTGTCATCTTCATCTTCCTCCTCTTCCTTCTTTTTCTTGCTTTTTTCAGCCTTGATGACTCCCTTTTTTGCTGCATCAGGCTTTCCTTTAGCTCGGTAGGCAGCAATATCCTTTTCGTATTTTTCCTTCAGCTTTGCAGCCTTTTTTTCATAAGGCTGCTTGTCATCCGCAGCAGTGTTATTCCACATCTCTCCTAGTTTCTTTGCAACATCACCAATGGATAGGCTGGGATGTTCCCCTTTGATTTTTGGGCGATACTCAGAACAGAATAAAAAAAACGCCAAAGGAAGCCTCTTGGGGGCACTGGGATCCTTGAACTTCTTTTTTGTTTCCCCTTTAGGAGGGATATAGGTTTTCATTTCTCTTTCATGACGGGCCTTGTCCACCTTTGCCATATCTTCAAATTTTCCTTTCTCTTTAACAGACATGGTCTTCCACCTCTCTGAGCACTTCTTAGAAAACTCTGAGAAGTTGACTGAAGCATCTGGGTGCTTCTTCTTGTGCTCCTCCTGACAGTTTGCACAACTTGCAAACTTGTCAGAATGTCATTATGATGACATTTTGCTTCTTGGCTTCTTAGGATCTCCTTTGCCCATGTTTAGTTATTGTTCCTCAGCGAGGCACAGAGTTGCCCAGTGCCCGTCCGGCTCTCTCCCGGTGCTGTCTCTATGGAGCTCAATGTACTGCAATGGCTGTGAGAGGGGGAGCCAGATGCAGCCTCCTCATTCTCTCTGGTCTGTCTGATCATGACTTTTTAAATGATAAGCTGTAATCTATTGGCTAGGATTTTGTTGAGAATTTTTGCATCTATATTTATGATTGAAATTGGTCTGAAATTCTCCTGTTTAGTTGGGTCTTTTCCTGGTTTTGGTGATGTTTGCTTTGTAGAACGTGTTGGGGGAAGATTCCTTCCTCCTCAATATTTGGAATAATACCTGCAGTTCGGGAATAACCTCTTCCTTGAAGGTTTGATAGAATTCTGTTTTGAAGCCATCCAGACCAGGGCATTTTTTGGTTGGCAGAGTTCTTGTTTCTGTAATCTTAGTGCTTGATATTGGTCTGTTCAGGAGCTCTATTTCTTCCCGGCTAAGTCTAGGGAGAGGGTGTGATTCCAAATATTGATCCATTTCCTTTACATTGTTAAATTCCTGGGCATAGAGTTTCTGGTAGTATTCAGAGATGATCTCTTATATCTCTGTGGCATTAGTTGTAATTTCCCATTTATCATTTCTGACTGAGAATACTAGAGATTTTACTTTTCTGTTTCTAGTTAGTCTAGCCAAACTATTTACCTATTTTATTTATATTTGCAAAAATCCAACTCCTTGTTTAATTAATTTTCTGAATGATTCTTTTGTTTTCAATTTCATTGATCTCTGATTTAATTTTGTTTTTGTTTTTGTTTTTTTTTTTATTTGAGACAGAGCCTCTAGCTGTCTCCCTGGATAGAGTGCTGTGGCATCATAGCTCACAGCAACCTCCAATTCCTGAGCTCAAGCGAGTCTCCTGCCTCCACCTCCCAAGTAGCTGGGACTACATGCACCCGCCGGCCATTTTTTTATTTTTTTTTTGGTTGCAGCCATCATTGTTGTTTGGCGGGCCCAGGCTGGATTCGAACCCACCAGCTCAAGAGTATGTGGCTGTCACCTTAGCCTGTTGAGCCACAGGTGCCAAGTCCTCTGATTTAATTTTGGATATTTCTTTTCCTCTGCTGAGTTTAGGCTTACATTGTTCTTCTTTTTCCAATTCCATAGGATGGCTTGTGAGTTTGTTGAAGCACTCTCTTTCTGTTTTTCGAATGCAGGCATCTAAAGTGATAAATTTTCCTCTTAGAACTGCTTTTGCAGTATCCCACAGGTTTTGGTAGCTTGTGTCTTCATTGTTGTTATTCTCAAGGAAGTAATGATTTCCTGTTTTATTTCTTCCTGCACCCAACGGTCATTCAACAGAAGGTTGTTTAGTTTCCATGCCTTTGTGTGGGGTTGAACATTTTTGTTGGAGTTCCACCTTTAGTGCCTTGTGGTCTGAGAACATACAAGGTAAAATTTTAATTCTTTTGTTTCTGTTAAGGTTTGGTTTGTATCCTAGGATATGATTAATTTTGGAGAATATTTCATGGGCCAATGAGAAGAATGTATATTCTTTATCTGTGGGATGGAGTTTTCTATATGCATCTATCAAGCACAGTTGTTCTAAGGTCTCATTTAAGTCCCTTATATCTTTGTTTAATTTCTGTTTAGAGGATCTGTCCAGCTCTGTAAGAGGAGTGTTAAAGTCCCCTGTTATTATGGTATTATACGATATCATATTGATCAGACTGAGTAAAGTCTGTTTCAAGAATCTAAGAGCATTTAAATTGGGTGCCTAAATATTTAGACTTGAAACATCTTATTGTATTTTTCCCTTGACCAATATAAAGTGACCTGCTTTGTCTTTTTTGACTTTAGTTGCTTTAAATCCACATGTATCTGAAAATAAGATCGCAACTCCTCTTTTCTTCTGAATTCCGTTTGCCTGAAAAATTGTCTTCCAACCCTTGACTCGGAGTTTTAATTTGTCTTTTGAAGGTAGGTGTGTTTCCTGCAGAGAGCAAATGGGTGACTTGTGTTTTTTAATCCAGTCAGCCAATCTATGCCTCTTCAGTGGGGAATTCAAGCCATTAACATTCATTGAGATAGTTGATAAGTGTGGTAATGTTCTATTCATCTTATTTTGTGGGAGTCCATTGCTTAGTTTTATCTTTTGCATCAGTGTGGAAGTTAGGTTCTGTCCTTCAATTTCTCAGTTCTTATTTTGCTGTTGATCCATTGTGATGGTCAGTGTGCAGAACAGGTTGGAATATTTTCTGTAGAGCTGGTCTTGCTGTGGTGAATTTCCTCAATGTTTGTATATCAGTAAATGATTTGATTTCTCCATCAATTTTAAAGCTTAGCTGAGCAGGATATAGAATTCTGGGCTGGAGATTGTTCTGTTTAAGTAGATTAAAGGTAGATGACAATTGCCTTCTTGCTTAGAAAGTTTCATTAGGGAAGTCTGCAGTCACCCTGATAGATTTGCCCCTGTAGTTCAACTGGTGCTTATTCCTGGCAGCTTGAAGAATCTTTTCTTTTGTCTTGACTTTGGACAGGTTCATCACAATGTGTCTTGGGGAAGCTCGGTTAGAGTTGAGGTGACCTGTGGTCCAATATCCCTCTGAAAGGAGAGTGTCAGAATCTTTGGTGATATTTGGGAAATTTTCATTTATAATATTCTCCAGTATGGCTTCCATTCCCTTGAGGTATTCTTCTTCCCCTTCTGGTATCCCTATAACTCATATGTTTGAATGCTTCATAGAGCCCATAATTCTGTCAGTGAGCATTCTGCTTTCTCTCTCTTCTTTTCTGCCTCTTTAACTATCTGAGTTATCTCAAGAGCTTTGTCCTCTACCTCTGAGATTCTTTCTTCTGCATGGTATAATCTGTTGTTGATACTTTCTATTGCATTTTTAAGTTCCCCAATTGACTGCTTCAGTTTCCTCAGCTCTGCTATATCCTTTTTATATTCTTCATAGTGTTCATATCTTAATTGATTCTGTTTTTGGATTTCCTTTTGGTTATTTTTCACTTTATCAGCAGTTTCCTTCATTGTTTTCTTCATTTCCTTAATTGTTTTTATCATCTGTATTCTAAATTCCCTTTCTGTCATTTCTAACGTTTCCTTATAGGGGGAATTCTCTGCAGTAGCTACCTCACAGTCCCTTGGGGGGGTTGCTCTGGACTGGTTTTTCATGATGCCAGGAGTTTTCCACTGATTCTTCCTCATGAGTGATTTATTTTTCTGTTTCCTTGCCCTAATTTTCTTTTCACTTCATCCTGCTCTTTAAGTTACTGTGCCTCTGGACTAGGGTTTCAATGAGTCCAATTCTCCACTGCTTTTGCGTTCCTCAGGGGGTCCAGAAGTCTCACACTGTCTCCATGTGTCCCCAAAGGGATATTTCTGGGCAGATCCCGCCAGCCAGAGATGCAAGAAGTCTTCTCTCATCAGTCTCACCATTCCCAGTTGCAAGGAAGCTGTTACTCCTCTTCTGGACTTCTTTTCCCTTTTCTTTTGTAAAGTTTAAAATGAGTGTGCTTGGATGCATACAATAGAAATTGCAATTCAGATAATAAAATAAATCACTTACTCTTGGTTAAGCATACTACATCATGCATTTTTTAGTTCCAGATATTTTAGCAGAGTAGCAAGGCATCAACTTTACCACTACTCTGCCCAAAATAGTAAGAAGGTATATATGGAAACCTGAGTTACCTGCCTCTGATTTCCTATTTATCCCAGTGATATTTTAATGCTCTTTACAGATTGGTGGTTGAGGCTGTCCCTGGTTGGGCCTCCTCCTAATCTGCCAATAATGAACTTCAGTTTTCTTTCTATAAAGTAAGTAAACTCCCCTGGGAACTCCAAAATCTCTTTCAGCTATAGCATTCCTTGATTCTATGTCTTTGTCTACATTGAAGCAGAGGATGGCTAATTTTTTTTTAAGGATGGCTATTTAAATGCTTTCTTTGACATTACATGATGCAATGTAAAATTTTGACAATGTTGTCATCAAAGAGCAGGACATGATTTTTATTTTAAAGGTAATTTAGCTTAGGAGCTCTCTTTTAGAACAGTCATTTCTATTCTTCTTTGTATGACTCAACTAAATATTTTGCTACATTAAAGACTTCATATGAATGCATATAATCCAAAGCATTATTAGCCAGAAATCAGTGTACTGGATAAGGACAGGAGGGATTAAAAAAAGGAAATAGATGATACAAGGCTGCTACCCCCCCCACCCCCCAAAATAGCTTTCAAACACAGATTAAAATAAGAACCTCTCCCTGTGGGTCAGCACTATGGAACTTTGCAGAGAATAAAAATGTGGCGCTTGAGAATTGTATTTCATTCTTCTCTCTCTCTGTCTCTCTCCCTCTCTCTCTCTCTCGATTCTTACATGATGAATTTTATGCAGGTACTAAAATGGAACTAGAGATATGTGCTTGAGAATTGTATTTCATCATTCTCTCTCTCTTTCTCAATTCTTACATGATGCATTTTCTGCAGTTGCTAAAAAGGAATTAGAGATACATGTGAGATCTCTGAGCAGAAAAGACAAGAAGCTAAGTTAAATGGAGTGCAAAGAAGAGGCAGCTGGAAGAAAATGAGGTGTGTTTGGAGATGTTTGGCATCTCCAAAAACATCACACTTGTGGTTTCCTGGTATCCAAGAAACTTGGACCAATTCAAGGTGACATATTTGATAGATTCTGAAAGAACAGAAGAGAAACTGAGTTGCTGTGTTTTATTTTTTCATTTTCTACACTCAGTTTTAAAGTTTTATTGCTTTCCAGAAGATAAATTTATTCTTTTAACATTATCTATCTCCTTCTATATAATATATTACTTTACTCCTTGGTCATTTGGGAACCAGTAACAGTTACTTCTTTTTCTTTTCTTTTTTGGCTGCCTCCTGATCTTAAAATGAATCCTTTTGGCAACAGTCTTAAAAAACAGAAGATTCAGTGACGATGTAGAATCATAGAATTTTGAAGCTGGAAAGGGCCCTAGAGAATGAAAGTATGCAGCTGCCCTGTGGCTTCTTTCTCTCTGTATACACAGTGAACCATCAGCCTGAGTGACAGGGACATGCAGAGAATGAGCCTTGGTGTGGAGGAGGACTACTGGGTTCCAGGGCTCATTTTTCAGCCAGCCAGCTGAAGACCATGAACAAATCACTCAACCTTTGGTAAGTTCTCAGGAACTCACTGCTTAACCTTGAGTGAAGCATTTAATCTCCAGTTTTCTCATCTAGAGAACAAATGAGGAGTTGAATTAAGATAATCACAAGGGCCTCTTTCAGTGGGGAACGTCCTGTCCTTTCCTGATGCCACACCCAACTAAAACCCCATGTATTGTTCTCTCAACTGTCTGATTTAATGCCTGATTTCATTGCTCCATGGATTTCAGAAAACTCAGCTTAGTCACGAATCTCAAATTTTAAAAGAAATTATTTAGGGGATTGGTATTTGTGTTAGAAAGGTATCCTTTCCCTTACAGGCATACATCTTTTTTACATAACTAATAATAGAAACATTTTAACTTTATGATAACAATATTTTCACATAATTTTTCCAGAATGCATGTTTGACAGCAAGTCAGTTAGTTAAGTGTACCCCCTAATAATGACTACCCTCGAATTTACTACGTCCCTCTACTCCAGCCTTCTGTTTATTCCCTAGCAATCTCTCACCACAACTTTCATATCATTTGAAGTTTCTCATATGCCTCCCCTCTATCTCATTCTTTCCTCTGATCCACAGAGCTCAGCCCCATTTTCTTCTGCTCTAACTGAATCATTTTCTTGTTGCTCATCATCTTTTTCTCTTAGCTTACTGTTTTGTCTGGCTCTTGTAGCTCATACTAAAGTTCCATAAAGGTCATTATGCAATACATGGTTCACGCCAAACATCTGGTACAAGTTTGTCTTATATGTTCAGTCTGCTATAAGAAAATACTACAGACTGGGTGGCTAATAAACAATAGAAATTTATTTTTCATGGTTCTGGAGGTTAGGAAGTCCAAAAGCAAGATGGCAGCAGATTTGGTATATGGTGAGGTCCCATTTCCTGGTTCATAGACATCTCCTTCTCACTGTGTCCTCACATGATGAAAGGGACAAAGCATCTCTTTTTTATAAGACTACAAATCTTCACCCTCATAACTTAATCTCTTCTCAGAGGCCCCAACTCTTAATACTATGACCTTGAGGGTAAGGATTTCAACACATGAATTTGGGGTCACATAAATATTCAGACCATAGCAAAGCTCAAAATGAACCCTGTTCCCTAAATCTACATTATTGTTGTTGCTGTTGTTTTAAAAATCAAGTGAAGTTTCCCTTCACTGAAGCTCACCCCATTCCTTGTTTCCTCCTGAGTTTAACAGATGAAATAAACTCTCTATGGTCCATAGGTGATACATGTTTTTACATTATCACTGAGACAGATCAAACTAGCAATTTCATGAACAAGAAAAATAGGATTTCTCACTGGAGCACACTAAGTTCTTTGGAGAAAGGTGCTATAAAACTCTAGAATGTTATGATTGATTTTTTGTCAACAACAAAAAAATGGTAGTTCTTAATTAACTTCTCAAAAATGTGCAGCAGTCCTAAAAAAGAAAAGAGATAAATTTTTCCACCAGATCTCTCAATATTTCAAAAGCCCTGCCAGAAATAGTTTATCTCTTGATTCTAAGTCTATTAAAGGATAATGATCTACATTTTATCACACAGGTTAAGGTCATTGGGAAATTTTGCATCTAGCAGGGTTTGATCTTCATGTGCCCACATCATAGGGTCAATGATCAAACCATTTTCATAGAAAAAAATCCTAGTTTTTTCTAATAGAGGAAATTGATCCAATATGAAGACCAAATGCATCATTTTCTCCATGAAAAGTGGACATCTATTTCTAAAATGTTTTTAACTTGGACTAGGGCTTTACTCTGTAGTGTCAATGCTGGTAGGACATTTCCAGCATTTTCTTAACATTACTAAGATTTAACTCTTTTTATAAAATATGAATTCTGGGGAGGGGCAAGATGGCCAACTGGAAACAGCTTCCGACAGAGGCTCCTGTCCAAAAGGAAAGATAACCTCCAGAAACTGCCCAATTGAGCTGAAGACTGGGAGCCCAGCCGAGAGAGAGAAAAGTGATAACTGCAGGTCACCTCTGAGGCAAGCGGCAACTTCAAGAAACCAAGCTTCAGGCAGAAAAACTGAACTAAAGTTTTCCACCATTCTGAACTTCCAGGACACCCTTCCCCCCTTGCCTGATGCACCAGAAGCCTGACCTCTGCTGAAACTGAGGGAGGAGGACTTGAGCAGCACCCACCCTCCCTATCTGCCGGACCAGGTGGCCCACCAGGTAAGAGACTCTGGGGCTCCTCAGAGCTCCTGCCAGCCCCCAGTCCAGGAACTCTGCAGGGAACCCCCCGATGCGCCGATTGGCACCCCACTGGCCCTTGGCCCTCCACGAGCAGTAGCCAGCAACTCTGCAGGGACTCTCTTGTGGCCCTGATTGCCAGCACGCTGGGCCTTGGCCTGCCACCCAGCAGCAGCCAAGACGTCCACTGGGACTCAGCAATTTGATCTGTGCCCCTCCAGGCCCAATCCATTCCACAGGCCTGCAGCCCACAGCATCCAGGAACTCCACTCAGCTGGGAACCCCCATGGCCCTGACTGGCACCCCACCGGGCCTTGGCCTGCTGCCAGCATTGGCCAGGAAATCCACCAGGACTACCGCCCAGAGCCGATCTGTGCCTCACCAGGCCTCGCCCAACCGAGTCCAATCCATGCCCCAGGCCTGCCGCCCACAGAGGCCAGGAATTCCACTCCACCAGGAATCCTGCAGCCCTGATTGGCACCCTGCTGGGCCTTGGCCCACCTAAAGCAGCGGCAAGGAATGCCACCGGGAAGCCCGTGGCCTGATTGGCACTCCACCAACAGCAGCCAGGAATTCTGCTGAGACTCCCATGCAGGCCAATCTGTACTCTGCCCAGCCTCAGCCTGCCGCCTGCTGGGACCCCACCTGGCTCTGATCCATGCCCCAGGCCCACCACCTTCCCTCTGGAACCCGTCTCCCAGCCATAGACTGCTGGAGGCACGGGCTCCCTTTGCAAAGGCCACCGGGTGCCCCATCCCACACCCTGTTGCTTGATCTTGGCATGCCACACTCAGGAGCTACTCCCACAGCCAGAACTCCCTGGGTGGGGCAGTCCCAGAGGAGCTACACAGGTTCACTCACTACAAAGATCCAGCAACAACAGAGTGACCCTGCCCGGTTCTGATCTGGGAGAGACATCTCCCCAACTCTGTGGATGGTCACAGGCAACAGTGAAAAAATAATCACTCTTTATGAGGCAGAATCAACAGAAAAACTCTGGCAATATGAATAACCAGAGTAGATCAACTCCCCCAAGGAATGACAAGGTAGTGACACCACAAGATCCCTTGCATAAGCAAATGGCTGAGATGTCAGAAATCGAATTCAGAGTCTGGATAGCAAATAAGATCAATGGAATGGAGGAAAAGATGAAATTAGAATTTCAGGCAGTAATCCAAAAGATGTATCAAGAATTGAATGAATTCAAAGACAAAATGACCAAAGATTTTGACACATTGAGACAAGAAGTTGCAGCCCTCAAAGATCTGAAAACTACAGTAGAATCCCTCAGTAACAGAATGGAGCAAGCAGAAGAAAGGATTTCTGACATGGAAGACAAAGCTTTTGAATGCTCCCAAACTTCCAAAGAGGAAGAGAAATGGAAGGCAAAAATGGATCATTCTCTCAGACAGCTCTGGGATAACTCAAAGAAAA
>CAUYON010035063.1:0-63671 GCA_963573935.1 Arctocebus calabarensis
AATTCTGACGTGAAGCCATCTGGTCCCCGGGCTTTTCTTTTTAGGGAGATTTTGTGTAGTTGATGCTATTTCAGAACTTGATATTGGCCTGTTCAACATTTCCACTTCGTTCTGGCTAAGTCTTGGTAGGTGGTGCGCTTCCAAGTATTGATCAATTTCCTTCAGATTTTCATATTTCTGAGAGTAAAGTTTACAGAACATTTCATCCCAACAAATCTGAATACACATTCTTCTCATCAGCCCACGGACCATACTCCAAAATTGATCACATTCTAGGTCACAAGACCAACCTCAGCAAATTTAAAAGAATAGAAATTATTCCTTGCATCTTCTCAGACCACCATGGAATAAAAGTTGAACTCAATAACAATGGGAATATGCATACTCATACAAAAACATGGAAGCTAAATAACATTATGGTGAAGGATAGCTGGGTCATTGATGAGGAAAATTACCAAATTTTTGGAACAAAATGGCAATGAAGACACAAATTATGAGAACCTCTGGGATACTGCAAAGGCAGTCCTACGAGGGAAATTTATAGCACTGCAAGCCTTCCTCAAGAAAACAGAATGAGAGGAAGTTAACAACTTAATGGGACATCTTAAGCAACTGGAGAAGGAAGAACATTCTAACCCCAAATCAAGCAGAAGAAAATAAATAACCAAAATTAGAACAGAATTAAATGAAATTGAAAACAAAAGAATTATACAACAGATCAATAAATCAAAAAGTTGATTTTTTGAAAAGGTCAATAAAATAGATAAACCTTTGGCTAACCTATACAGGAAAAAAAGAGTAAAATCTCTAATTTCATCAATCAGAAATGGTAAAGACAAAATAACAACAGACCCCTCAGAAATTTTTACACATTTTAAAACAGATGGAAGCCGCACTAAGACTGGAGATAAGACTTCAGAGATCTGTGTCAGTAATTCAGTCCCTAGGCTAGATCTGCAGCTGTCTCTTCTTCAGTAAGGTTAAAATGAAAGCAGGTGGCACAGCATGATGAATAGAGGGCAGTTTAATAGAGATACTAAAATGTAGAATTGTCTTTGATTTAGGGACTCCCTGGATAATTTTCCTCTCCATCTGAATACCTATTTAAATTACCTTTTATATCTAAAATTTTCTTACTAATTTATAATCATTTTAGCATTTTCAGTCCAACAAAAGTATTCTTTAACTCAGCACTATAGCTCAGGTTGGGTTTCGGAGTCTTGGACTACTGACAATTATGCTACATTAATCACATCAGAGCAGTTTGGAAATAAGCATTTCTTAGAGTAGAAAAGTACAATTTCATAACTACCGTGGACCCTAAAAGTTATTTAGTTTAATGACTTCATTTTACACAGTAGAAATAAGATTTGGAGAAATGGAAAATTACACGAGGGGCTGGCCCCAACAAATTTATGTTTCTTTATTCTGGGTCCAAATTTGTTTTCCCTATGTCGTAGTTCTTCCACATAAGACTGTTCTCAAAACATATTACTGCCACATGTGCAGTAGTTAAGAAGCCTCTGGAGAAACAGCACAGCTTAGTAGGTAAGAGTTTGCACTCAGGGCTGAGTTGGTTCTGGTTTAGAAACCCGGCTCTACTGATTATGATTTTAGGCAAGTTACTTACCATTTTCTAGCCTCCGTTTCCTCATCTGTAAAATGAAGTTTAAAATCTCACTACATTTACAGGTCACTGTAGGGGTGAAATAAAGTTCCGGCACATAATATAAACTTAATATGTTTTAGAATAAGTCCCCTAATCCTTGTTTTGATAAATATAAAATATCAATTTTAACAGTGACAACTTTATCTTTTTATTTTAAGCCAAAATAATTCAGTAAATAAGGGGTAGGAAGATTCCAATCAATTCTGACTAACAGACTAATCCTAATGTTTTGATTTGTCAAGTACAGCTGCATGAATATGTTGGAAATCCAGTCTTTTCCCAGAGATTCAAATAACATGTATCACCATCACTTCAGGCAGCAAGCAGCAAATCTTCTATGTCAACTTTGACATTAGATAGAGATCTGAGACCTATTTACTAATAACCAGTTTTAGGTCCTAATACCCCTTTCTTCTCAGTTTTCCTTAATGGTAAAACATCAAGAAGAGAAGGCAGGCAAACTTGAATTTACTGAATGCTATAGCTATATATAACAGGTTTCTTAAGTATATGCCTTAGATTGAGCTTCTCCAGATGCAGATACTGAGAGAAAGATTTGAGAGTAAATAGTTGACTTGGGAGATGATCTCAAAAGGTCATCAGTAGAGGAACAGAAAATGGAACAGAGAAGGAAAGGAAGTTCATTGCCAGGCATGTTATTGCTGTGAGCAAATAGGCTTCAATCTTTCTGGGGAAGCTGGTGTATTTCACACCTGGATTTGTCACATCTAACAGGTGAAGAGCTAGGATATTATCCTTAAATTTCAGTTATCCCTAATGGAGAGCTTCTCCTGAAAGATTTGACTTTCTGACAATGCATGCTGTATGCATGGGATGAGAGAAAGCCGGGTGCCAGGGTATTGCAGTGGAATGCGACCAGCATGAACTTGAAATAAATGTGAAGGTCTTGTCAGTGATGCCCACTATAGCATGTCTTATGATAAAAACATTAACTATTGGAAAGCATTTGCCCCTGGAATGTGATTCACAAAACTGAAGAAACAGATACATTTATCTGATGAAATGTCCTTAAAGAAATCCACTCATAAGAAGGGTAAAGATGAAACTTACTAAATGCAGAATACAAATGTCTTCATACAATAACTAGGAAAGTGCCATGAAGGCTATGTTCAACAGTTAGATGAAAATGTTTCAGATTGTATATGAAGCCAGCACATTGTACCCCACGATTGCACTAATGTACATAACTATGATTTAATAAATCAAGAAAGAAAGAAAGAAATCCACTCATAGACTATTTTGTATCCTCAGAAAAATCAGGGGAAGGAAATCACTTCCTTCCAATCCCATCACCATTCCACATTTTACATACTTTTGGGGAAGATGGCCTATTGGAAATTATTCTAAAACACAACACTAAGCCATTATCTCTATGGAGCCTGTTTCCCACTCACGACACAGTGACGCGATATTTATCAAGTTGGTGGAAACATCAACAGTCCAAGAGTTGGCTCTTATTTAGGCATTGTATTCTGCAAAAAATTCACTTGAGGATTAATTATAAGTGGGCACAGAAGGATCATATAAATAATATTGAAAGAATAACAATATAGGGAAAGTTAGCATGAATCTAACTCAAAGTTCAGAATAAGTTCAAGCTGTTACTCTGGCATATGCTTTCACTTGGGACCAGAGTGAAGGGTGGGAAATTTCAAAATTACCCAACATGTTTTCTTATTGTACTTGGAAAGATGTCTGGTGTTTTTTTTCTTTTCTTTTTCCGTTTATGAAATGAACCCAATTACTGTGTTTCTGGGATGTCTTTACCCAGCTAAGAATTAAAGCACTATCTTGAACCTTTCTCTTCTCTACCGGACTTAATAACCTGCTAATTAGGAAGAGGCACTACCAGTGTGAATTGAGTTTATATGCAATCAACTTGCTATAACTACAATGCAATGGCACTTTTACTTTTTTCATTCAAGGTTTTAAATAAAGGAGCCCTGTTTAAGATGAATTTTCAATAACTTTTGATAAGACAGAATATCAATAACCTACAGTGATGCTGTGAAGTATACTATGTTGGGTCCCCATTTCCTGACTTATAACCCCTGAAATGATTGGATAGAGTGTCTTTTGTATCCTAGTGAGACACTAGTGCCTGCCGGCCTGCTACACCCTGGAAAAACTGAGGCCTGATTAGAGGACTGGGAGTTTCAGCCTCACCCTCTAACTTTCAGGGAGGGGAGAAAGGCTGAAGGTTAAAATCAAATTGATCACCAATGGCCAATGAATTAGTAAATTGTGCCCACACAGTGAAGCTTCTATAAATCCCCAAAAGGGCTGGGTTGGGGGTTCTAAATAGCTGAATGCATGGAAGATCCTATAGGATGGCATCTGGAGAAGTCAGGGAAGGCTGGCACACTTTCCCCTATACCTCATCCTATGCATCTTTTCTGTCTGGCTATTCATTTGCATCCTTCATAGTAGCCCTTATAATAAACTGGTAAATGTACCTGTTACCCTGAGTTCTGTGGGTCACTCTAGAAAATTAATCAACCTAAAGAGAGGGTTGTGGAAACCTCAATTTATGGCCCGTGGGTCAGAAGTTCCAGAGATTGGAAGTCTCAACTGGTGTCTACAGTGGAGGCAGTCTTGGGGACTGAGCTCTCAACCTGTGGAATCTGATGCTGTCTCCAGGTAGATAGTATCAGAATTGAATCAAATTGGAGGACACTTCTGGCGTCAGCTACAGAGTTGGTTATTGATGAGAAATCCTTAAGCACATTTCGGTAACCAGATGTCACAGAAGTGATCTGAATTGTGAGAGTATAATAAAAGAAATGAAAGTTTAAAAGTATTTCTTTACATACCTACTCTGTAGAGACAGCTTTTGGATAAGAATTATACATAAAAGCAGTGGCTAATATAAAATTTAAATGATCATTGTAAGAACCACAGTTGTGGAGGTACTTAATTTCTCTTTTGTTATGCATGTGCTACAATAGAAGAGTAAACCCAATTATTTAAAAAATGTTTCTATGAAAGCAGAGCATTGGGCATTGAGGAGGGAAATAGGCAAAAAGCTGGATCTTGTTAATATCATGCTTTGGTTTATGGTCTAGAGATCAACCACCAGCAAATAGTGACATTAGATAGTTTGGTTGCTTTTGAAGACTGCAATCATTTAATGGATTATTAGAGGACTAGATATGAAATAGCTGATTAGTGACTATGTAATTACTTAAATATGGTTAAATCCCTTATATTACATTTTGAAAATGGGGGCTTTAATAAACTATGGTATATGAGTTTAATCTAGTATTCGTTTTTAGAAATAAAATGGGGGGGAAGACTTTAGCCATGTTATTTTACATATTATTTATGGCTGTTTTTGCATTACAGAGGAAGAGTTGAGTAGTTATGACAGAGGCCAATAGCTCCCTTAAACCTAAAATATTTACTATTGATATTTGGCCTTTTACAGAAAAATTTTGCTCACTTGTGTTATAGAAATATGTGTGTCTCTTTCTCCCTCTTTCTCTCTCTTTCTTTCTCTCCCTTCCTATCTTTCTGCAAAGTCTTCTTGATGCTGGTTTAGAACCTAAGGTCTTGGGTTGCCACACCCTCTCTCTTGTAAACCTGCCCTTAGGTATTATGGTCTGCTCTCTTACAAATGAACACTACTTTCCATAAGGGAAATTGGTATATTCAAACTTAGAATATGGATTATTAGGAAATCATAAATATCATATAGTTTGAGGTTCTAATTTTGTAGCTGAAGAAAATAAGACTTAGAAAATCTAAGCGACTTGCTCAAGATTATTCAGCTTGTGGTGGAGGCAGAGCACCATTTTGTCCTAAAGAAAAACCCAGAGAAAGCCCTTCTGATGTAAACCAGTTCCTTCTGATAAAAGGCAGGGAGTATTAACTTTCGTCTGTCAAGGACAGTCCTCTACCCTGTGCTGAACAAATTCATTTACCCTAATACAGTCATTCTATCCTGTGCACCAGAATTACCTAGAGGGGTTGTTAAAATGATGATTGCTGGGCTTGATCTCTCCTTTTCCCAAAGTTACTGATGCTAGAGTAAGCATGAGTCTAGAGTAAGCCTCAGGCCTTTGCATGTCTACTAAGTTTTCCAGGTGATACTGATGCTGCTGGTCTGGAGACCACACTTGAAGAGCCACTGCTTCCATGGAACTTCTTCAATCAATTGGAACTGATTACTTTCTGCCCCTCTCAATTGCAGACACTTCACTTGAAAGCTGGAGCAACCATGGTTTGTTAAAATGGTAATCAACAAACTACTAGCAGCAATCTCCATCAAAGGGATTCTTTTACAGCATTGCATGTTACCAACTAAAGCAAAAGGAAAGAACGAGAACAAATGAGACCAAAAAAGTCTTTATTATCAAACTCTTGGAAAGAAGGAAGGACAGATAATATATAATGTTTTCATTCTGTGGATTTATAGCAATCACCAGTAGAAGGTAGGCATATTGGACTGTAAGAGAGGAGGGACAAGACATTCTAAGGTGTGGGATGTTAATATAGTCTCAGGATTTTTGGTTTCATAATTCACTAGGCAATGAATCCCAGAATTTACATTGTGAGAAGTCTTCTGGTACTATCTTCTCCCTGTCATACAAATATGAGTTAATTTAAGGTATAGGTGTGTGGATTCATATTAATATTTATCCATATAATTTATATGTTAAAGGCTTGCTTGGACTTATGCTCATAAATTTACAAAATGCCTTATGGTCACAGGTTTTTCTTTCTCCCCAAAGGTTTCCTTTAAAACTAGAAAAACGAAGAAAAGAAACTATATTAAGCACTTAGTATCTCACAACAATTTGGTAATAAGACAAAGAAAAAAGATAAATTTCCTTGATTCTTAGTAAGGCAGAATTCATGAAAATGAATAAAGAGTAACATTTTATTTTTCTTGGATACTTTATAGTTTAAGTTGTTTTGCCTTTTCTTGAAGTGAAAAAAAAGAAAATATTTAATCTTGAAAGATTAAATTTGAACCAGGCAGTGGTGAGCAAATATAATTCACACCCCACCCTCTCACCAATCCTCAGTACAATTGACTGAAGTGGCTTCTTGTAAGAAAAAGTTCTGAAGACTTAGGATGGGGAAAATTTAAACCTGATGTTTCTTACTTCCTTCCAACTTCTTTGTTGCAACACTTGACTTTTCCTCTGCATCTGTGCCCATGGATTACGGGGCTGCTGGCACTGTGGTCTCCCAGGCTATTACTCCTCGGATTATGAGGTCCAAACTGTTTGAAACTAAGCTCACCTTCCTCCCTTCTTTTGCCTCCAATTGATCCCTCTCTAGACCTCCTTATTTCTGTCAATGTTATTACTGTCCTGTCCCATAAGTTCAAAACCTTAGAGTGAACCTTGCTGCCTCTTCCCTCTCAAATCTAGCCTGCTCCCAATTCCCTCAGTTCCTCTTTCATAATGTCTTTTATGGAGACAGACTGTTCCCTGGTCTGTCCCCTACTACCCCCTCACCTGATCCCCTGCCCATTCTAAGCCCTTCTCAGTGCAGAGAAAGTAATAGCTTAGTCACATACCCAAACTTTTGCTAGCTCCAGTGTTGCCTAGCTGGAAGAATTTCAACTCCAAATTCTGATCCTCATTTTCAGCATTGAATTTCTAAATTGGGACTTACCTACAAGCCTACAAGTTGTTGTGAGGATAAAATAACATACACAAAATGCTTAGCATAGTATCTGACTCATGGTAAGGTGCCCCCCAATAGAGCGATTGTATAAGTTATCATTTAAAATGAAAATTTGTAATGTAGCTTCAATTTTCAATTACCCCTTGTATAGATATTTACTTTTATATGTAATTTTGTATTTGAAATTCTATTTCATTTTCTCAGTGTTCTCCAAATTAACATATCTTTAGGTTCCACAAACTCTGGATCCACGCTGCTTTTGAGAATGTAAGGGGGCATACTAATAATTTGGCATGGACAACGGGGATGATCCAGGATTGTGCTGAGCAGGTCAAGACACATCGTCACTGTTGAGAGAACCGATCGGCTGTAATTCCTGAGGGCCCTTCCACATTCCTGCTGCGATGTCAGTAGTGCAAGGCTCTGACTACTTTGTAGCTGACCCTTGCTCAGAGTTGTGTTTGCAGCAAGCAATTTGACAGATGAGGTAGTGAGTCACCCCAGGACAAAGACCTATCTTGCTTACTACTTGCTATAACAGGATTGGATTCCCCAAGCTCTGTGTTCCTCAGTTGGGGCACAAAACCTCTGCAAGTGTAATTACAATCTGGGCCTCGTGAGACATGGGGACAAAGAAAACTGACAAAAATATGCTGATGTTCCTGCCGTTTGCTGTGCTGTGAGTAGTGAAGTCCTTTGTCTCTAACATGGAAATCTTGTGTTTTCTACTAGAACGGTGAATGGCAACATATCTGTGTTTTCATTCATCCTTGTTCCCACTATGTAGAATACTCCTTTGTTAGGAAGCATTTCCTCCTTCTTGTATAAAGAGGTCCTGTACTTGAGAGGTAGATATGAAATCTATGGGAGCCTATAAAGTAAAAATATGTATCTTGCATAAATATATTTTGTGTCAGTCCTTTGTATAACCAAGAACTGTTCTACCTACTTCAAATGTATACATATGTGTCTATATATATATATATACACACACACATATATATACACACACACAGAATATATATATGCTATATATATACAGACTATACATATATATGTATACAGTATATTAGTTGGTCAACATACGGAGGTGGTTGGCACAAGGAACTAGGCCTACTGTATTGATACATGCATGTCCAGTCTATGAAAATTTGGTCATCATAAGGAAGTGGTCAATGTAGGAAGGTGGTCAACCATGGAGACTCTACTGTGTGTGCATGTATACCTACACATATATAAAGTTTGTGTGTTAATTGCACGTTGGAAGGTGGTCAACTATGCAAATTGCACATGAACTTTATGGACACCCTGTATATAATCTCATGATCAAGCTCATGATTGTGGCTTCTATATAGTGCTTACTGTGTGCTAGATACTATTCTAAGTGTTTAACTTTTATTAATCATTTAATCCTCACAACGACACTTTACATTCTGGATTATTATTATCAACATTTTATTAAAGCACATGATAAGTGACTTGATAAGAGTTGAGTTGCAAGTTACTAATTTTGGATTCTAACACAGCTAGTCTGATACTGCATGCAAATTTGTTGTAAAATTCAAAATAAATGTTATTTCCCCCCCTCTTCCAATAAGAATAAGAATGAAGATAAAAGATAACCTGCTACTGTATGGGTAGGCCCTGCACAAATATGTTTATACTGTAGATGCGGGAGGAGGACTTGCTGTGCCTGAATGCAAGACACCATATAGGAAGACTGGCACCCAGGGTGCACTCTGCTTCTCATAAGTGATCATTTCCGCCACTAGAAAAATGCACAATGAATTCAAGCTTTCAGCAATCAGATGAGTAATTCATCTTCCACCATGAATGAGAAAAATCCTATATGGTATATAGAGAAAAGCAAGAAGGGTTTTCCTGTGTGGGAAGAGTGGTGAATATCCTTATATAGCATACTTAAATTTTTAGGGTGATTTCTCTTGAATCTTACTGTTATGAATTAGGTTACCCAATTCATGTTTTGAAATATTAGGTTATTATGTAAGAAATGTCCAATTTCTGGAAGTACAAAGCTTGGTAGGTGATATCTCTGACATTTCACTTTGACACTTTTTTTTTTTATTGTGAAGGTACATCCTCATTCTTTCAAACATACATGTTGGCTTGTGATTATCTTTCAAAAAATTTTTGGAGCAACTTCTGTGAAACCACTGATCAATCGAAAATGTGTATTATTTTTGAAAATGAGTTCTGTTGTAGAACCAATGCTGTGCACCTAACAGGCAGCTCAAAATATTAATGAAGTATCTAGGAAGGAGGCGGCTAAAGAACACATAGTACATTGATGGTTTGAGAAGTTCCCTTCTGGTTATTTTAAGCTTGAATGTGAAGCAGCTGGATGACCTGAGATCAAAATAGATAATGATGATCTGAAAGCTATAGTGGAAATGAATCCATCTCAACTACATGTGAATTAGCAGCAAGGTTTGACATTACTATTTCAACAACATTGGATCATTTGAAACAAATTGGCAAGGTAAAGAAGCTGGATAGGTGGATTCTGCATTAGTCAAATGAGCATCAGAAGAGAAACAGTCTATAAGATCACCTTTCTTTGCTGACATGACAAAAATGGGAACCATTTCTATATTATTTCATTATGTGTGATGAAAAATGTATTCTTTTTGACAATCACAATCAAGAATAGTTAGACAAAGATGAAGTGCTGAAACATGGTCAAAAGTGAATATTTTTGTGTACGTGGCTGGTGCCTTAGCCCGTTGAGCCACAGGCGCCTGGCCCGCCAAACAACAATGATGGCTGCAACCAAAAAATGGCCAGACATTGTGGCGGGCGCCTGTAGTCCCAGCTATTTGGGAAGCGGAGGCATGAGACTCGCTTGAGCCCAGGAATTGGAGGTTGCTGTGAGCTGTGATGCCATAGCACTCTGTCCAGGGTGACAGCTTGAGGCTCTGTCTCAAAAAAAAAAAAAAAAGTGAATATTCTTTTATAAAAAACGAGTGGTGTCAGGAGGCACCTTTGACTCAGTGGATATGGGTGCTGCCACCCATATACCAAGGTGGCAGGTTCAAACTGGCCCTGGCCAAACTGCAACAAAAAATAGCTGGGTGTTTTGGCGGGCGCTTGTAGTCCCAGCCACTGGGGAGGCTAAGGCAAGAGAATCGCCTAAGCCCAGGAGTTGGAGGTTTCTGTGAGCTGTGTGACGCCACAGCACTCTACCGAGGGTGATAAAGTGAGACTCTGTCTCTACAAAAAAAAAAAAAAAATGCGAATGGTGTCTGTTTGGTGGTCCAGTGCTGATATTATCCACTATAGCTTCATAAAACCTAGTCAGTTGATTATAGCAGGTGTCTACTGTAACTAATTGGATGAAATGGTGAGGATGCTTGTGATTAAGCAGCTGAGATTGGTCAATAGAGACAGATCAGTCCTCTTGCAAAACAATGCCATTGTACAAACAATCCTCTTCAAATTACAGAAGCTGGACTGGGAAACTCTCTGTCATCCACTGTGCATATATTCACTAGGTCTTGCACCAACTGACTACCACTTCTTCCAGGCTTTGGACCACGTCTTGCAAGGAAAAATATTTGATTCTCAACAAATTGTGGGTAACTTTTTTCCTGATTTAATTGCCCCTGGATCTCCAGGCTTCTTCACTGCTGACATAAACAAACTACCAATAGGATGAAAAAAAATGTGTTGATAGTTTAGGTGAATACTTTGGTTAATTGTACTATTTCTTATTTCAGATATAATAAACTAAATTTTTGATTTTAAATCAGACATTTCAGATTTAATGACTTAATACTAATCCCCCAGGACCTCAGAATACGAACTTATTTAGAAATTGGGTCAATGCAGATGTAATTAGTTGAGGTCATTATTAATTATTTACCTAAAATTTAAATTCAACTTGCTGCTCTGTATTTTTATTCTCTGTATCTGGTAACACCTCCCTGTCAAAGATGATGTTTTCTCTATCCCTGTTTTTCTGTTCTTCTAATTAAATAATAAGATGGTGTTCAGTTTCTTTTTTTTTTTCCTTCACAAGGAAGCACTATGAGTATTTCCTAGAACAGTGTTTTTCAAAATGTTTTCCAGGTCGCTAAATCAAATCACTTGAGAACTAGTTAAAATGATAATTTGTGGATCTCACTCAACTTATGCTCACAAATCAGATTCTCAAGCACTTAGGAGAGTCTTGTACACTGTAACCAAGAGAAGAAATGTCACCTAGGATATTTGGTCCTCCATTCAAGCTTGATGTGACTATCTTTCTGTCACTGCAAAATGCAGAGGGTGCCCCCAAAAATGCATGCGCATTTTAAAATTTTAATATTCAATATATACCAACAATGTTTGCTATCTTATAAATTATTTCTTATATCTCCTGTAATTATAGAATTCAAACGTAACTTGAGTATCACAATTTTAATACAGTGTTTTTCTTTCTTAAAACACATATACATTTTTTGATATGCTGTGTATATTGCCCTGGGAAATGGTGATCTCAACCAGAGAAGCCACTGAGGAAATGCTGAGATTTGATAGAACTGAGATACTACAGAATGTTATCATTTTATTGATTATATAAAATAACACTGGTTATTGCTAATGGCTTTCTAGAAATCATCAAAATATATACCTGTATTTAATTAAATATATAAAAAAGATACAGTTTTTCATCTATTCAAATAATTTGCCCACATGTTTGCTTTTTGGTAAACTCATCTCCAGGCCCAGGCCCTATAGATAACCTATCATTTGCAATAGCTTTGTGTTTCTAGGTCTTCAAATATAGCACAGGTACCAACACTGCATGGAATAATAAGGAATCCAAAAAGGTTTGGTTAATTCCGCTTTTCTGTGGCTTATCAAAAATATATTGATATTAAGGGATGCATAATATAATTTTTAAAAACTCTAGGTACCAAATTATTTTCTCATGCAAAGTATTTCTCTCTCTAAGCTTGCTTCATCTGAAAGGTAAGGATAGTCATAGTACCACTTCATAGGTAAAAGGGGAGAGACGTGATCAGATTGACATTTTGAAAATTCATTCTGGCTTCCCTGCTTCCTATAGGCCATAAACAACCGCTCCTTCAGTTTTATCTTTACTGTATATAATTGTTTATTCTCTCATGTTTTCTGTGCATACCTTCCTTGATTAAATGTGAACTTAATAAAAAGGAGAATTACCTTATTTATCTTATAACTCAGATTGCAAGATACATTGTAAATAGTAGGTAGTTAGCAATCATTTTGTGAATTAATGCCTGAGTGGACAAACGCACCTTTTAATTATTAAGTTCCAAGTAAATGCTGGTGCTAAAATGAATTAGTACATTAGTGGGACCAAAGAAAGTAATACGACCAGCCCAAATCTTCAAAATAGAGTAAAAGACAGAAACCCACTTTTCCACTCTGAGGCTGGCAGTTTTCACAGCATGGTCTCTCTGCCCAGCATTATACTATAGCAGTTCTGTCACAGGACATTTTAATCTATCCAAAGTAACTGTATTTATTATCCTGGTCACTTATTTATTTATTTATTTTTATTTTTATTTTGTTCGGTTTTTGGCTGGGGCTGGGATTGAACCCACCACCTCTGGCATATGGGGCTGGCGTCCTACTCCTTTGAGCCACAGGTGTTGCCTATCTTGGTCATTTTTTAAAAAATAAAAAGTCATCACAAGGAAATGACCCAAACTGCGAAGGTGACATTTCTTGGAGTTACGTCATATGAAAGGATAATTGTTTCATCTGCACATGTGCTATTGAGTATCGTATGGGGTTAATTATGGCCAAGTGTTAGTGGCTAACATCCGTACTGGTTTTCTACATTTTAGGACAGAATCATGGGAATAAGAAGGAAGAATAACACCTCATATTTTCATATCACCACAATTTTTGTGTCTAATGTTTGATGTTCTTCAAATTTAAGTGGAATGTGTAGCATGTGTTAGACCGAGAAGTAAAGGCCCAAGGAGTCCTGATTCTAAGCTAAATTTTTATTAATCAAACCAAGCATGCCAAGGATGTTTCCCCAATTTCTGTTTATACATGTCATGCACTGAACAAAAATTTACCACCCAGAGAGATCCAGTAGGGTAGGGGAGGTTGGGTAAGCCAACAGGACTGAGGAAGGAATGGGGGCAAAGATGGGACCACCAGCTGGGCTGCATATTGTGCAGGAGGATTGGCTGTCTGGGCTGGGGTTTTTGGAAGGCTGTAGAGCAAAAGAAATTTTCATAAGCAAAAGCAAGAAAAGAGTCAGAGTGAGAAGTTGTGGAGAGGGTAGCAAGCCAAGAGAAGCCTGAGTTTGAAAAAGATAGATTGAACACAATGTATATGGAAAGCCTGCTCTGTGGTGTTTAAAATAAAACTGCCTTCTCTAAATCTTTTCCCAAATCGTTAGTAACATGCACATTGCTGATGTATGCCATTGAAGGGAAACAGTTCTTCGAGATGAATGTGAAGAAGTGCTGAATGCAGCTTCAAGCTTTGGTGTGTGAAGTGCTCTCCTGAAGCTGCCGGAAGTGTATGGTTGCCCTCACAAATCAAAACACAAGGGCCATGTCTTTCCTGGTCTACATGAATTCTTGCCAAAATTTCCTAAATACATTTAGAAAGAAAAACTAAACGGAAAAATGTAGGCCCGCCAACCCCAACCAGGGCCTTATCTGAAGAAAGTCATGTGGAAATCTAAATTGGTAAAGAATTCTCAGGTTGAATTTTTTAAAAATAATTTTTATTGAGAAATGATTTGGAGGCCACTGTTCATTGAATCAGGCTGAACAGTGTCCATATATGCCCACTTTTGCAAATTATTTTTGGAAACATGATTCTGCTTAAAACCTCCCTATGACCTACAAGTGACTGATCACCATTTACCTCTTTTCATGTCATCCTTTCACAAGCAGCATGATGCTTAAAGGAATAAAAGGAAAATAAGGTGATGGAGGAAAAAAGTATTGAAAACTGTTCTGTATCAGTTCCCATGTGAAATGGAGACGAGGGTGTTTTTACAATATTTTCTCTAACCCCCTGACCTCTCTGATATTCATCATCTACCCTCACTCAATGTGTCTGCTTTTCATTGCTTATTTTTGTTGTTCTCAGCCGGATATTTGATATAACATTAGATAACTCCCCACTAGCCAAATATGGAAGGCTTTTTTCCCTGTCCTTTATGATTACCCTCAACTCCGTGTAAGTCTTTTCTCTTCATCTCTCCTTCTAGTTATCTCTTTTGTCCTATCCTTGGGAGATAAGCTCATTTGAGGGATTCACATTTGAGTTCTACTTTGTGTCAAAATGTTTAGGAATCTGGATATGTATTTCAACTCAGATAATACTGCCTCTCAAGGTTTATCCCAGCCTGGACCTTGTGAAAGGATCCCTGCAACATGTGCTCACTTTTTGCTGGTGAAGACACTGTGGCCGAGTCCTATGATTGTTGTAACAGTTGTTGAAGGTGAGTGATGCTGGCCTCTTATTAATAGCTCCTGATCACATATAAACAAAAAAGTATTCAAAATATTGTTTTCATGTTTCTCTTCAAGAGTTTATTTCCACCCAAGTGACCTATATTAAATGTATTTGATGACTTTCAAACACTTTCAGAATTTATTTCCACTGAAGTGGTGTGCATTGAATTTATTTAATGACTTTCTACACTTGTTTCTTGTTTCCATGATAAATTCTGGTACATTTTGTCCAATGGTCCTGCAGAAAGAGAATTAGAATTAGTTCAGAGTTAGAAAAAAGAATTTTTTTCTTTCTTTTTTATAGACAGAGTCTCACTTTATCGCCCTCAATAGAGTGCCGTAGTGTCACAGCTCAAAGCAACCTCCAACTCCTGGGCTTAGGCAATTCTCTTGCCTCAGCCTCTTGAGTAGCTGGGACTACAGGTGCCCACCACAATGCCCGGCTATTTTTTGTTGCAGTTTGGCTGGGGCTGGGTTCAAATCTGCCACCCTAGGTATATGGGGCCAACACCCTACCCACTAAGCCACAGGCACCGCCCAGAAAAAGAAATTTCTTATCGAAAGATAGATACTGATGCCCATGTGTAAGTGGACTTTTCCTTTTGCCATTTATAATAAGTCCCAGAAAGTGATAAATCACTTCCTGCTGAAGTAGATGAGTATTTGAGGCTACATTGGAGTTTGGGTAAGTGATTTAAAAAATTAAGAAAGTTTCCAGGACCAGCTCATTATAATAACTGGTAATAAGAATATGTTCAAACCTTATTAATCATGAAAGAATATCAATTACAATAATTGAAGAATATCGCATGGTACACACAGGGTGACACGATCCTTGGAGACAGAGGATGTACAGCCCCTGGATATATCACCTGAAGCAGAGAGTGGTCGACAAAGTCTGTGGCTGCTCGCCTCTTCTAACCCTCCCATCTTCTGCAGCCTCTGAGTAGACAAACTTGAATTGGAAGGCAAGAGAGCCTAGAAAATACAGAATTTTAATAGTCCATACAGGAGCAGAGAGATTATAGGAAGCATATGTGAGGACAGTGATGCAATGAAATATTTTTCCATCAAAAGAAAGATGTATGAATTTAGTGGAGGATACATGGAGACAGTTCAGGAAATCCCATTCGAGAATAACATTTAAGTGACAAAGTCTTTGTAAGGATAATTTTAAAGGTTACAAGACAGTGAGATGCTGATATGAAAAGAGATAAATCAGGAGTAGACACTTAAAGTAATCATCTTCAGTTATCACACACATGTTGGGCATATGTTCATATTAATTCTATGAAATGCATTTCCATACATTTTTCATATAATTGCCTTACCTACACAGGTATATTTTAACCTTTTGAAGGACATTTCCCACTGATTAGCACATCATGTTGAACTGAGTCTTTATGCTGTATTTGTCTGTCTGATTCTTAAGACAGCACATTTACTTAATTAGCTTCCTGAGACAGAAACATTTTGAAAGAGAATGTAAGTTAGCTGGTTTCCATCAACTTCTTAATCCCTCCCAGTTAGCTTTTTAAACTGTGAAGTGTTCTGACACAAATAAGTAGTTCTTGTCCAACAAAGGTTCCTCTTTTGTAGGACCCACTGGAAAATCATCTCAGAATTTATTACTCCTGTTTTATTACACTTGGCACTGAATTAGATAATCAAGAGTCCAACATGGCTCTTTATAGTCTTAGGGTATCAAATTATTGTAGACAACACCAACAAACATGATCCACTGTCCTGCTTTAAAAACTCTGTCAGCACATCAAAATAACAATCCAATTCTTAGGACAATAGAGCAAACAAAGGAAAATTCTTTGAATTTAGAAGTAGGGGAGAACTTTCTCATGTGATCTCTAAAGTTCTACCACAGTTAAACATTCTCTATGATTTTATAATGAGTTTTCCACACAGGGGATGCTAATAAAGGGCAGAAATATAGTGGGACTGAACTATTTCTCCTCCCTTCCCTTATCTAAGGGCTACCATTTGATCCCTAAAACAATTGCATTAAATAACTACTTGAGCCAAGAGTGTCTGATACCTAGGATATCCTTCTTCTGGGCCACTAGTATTGACAGGAGGTTTAAAATTAAAGGGAAGGTGCTCTGTTTCATTTTATTAAATCTACAGTGTGCGTAGGATATCTGGGATAAATCTAAGAGATCTTAAGAACAGCACAATTAGATGCTGTTGGATGGAATTTTCCGTAATGATGAAATGTTCTATAATCTGTGCCGTCTGGTGTTCAATATGGTAGTGACTAGTCACAAGCTTTTATTAAAACCTTGAAATATAGCTAGAAGTAGGAATTTATCTTTAAATTTTTAGCACTTAATTCATTTATATTTAAAAAACTACATGAGACAAGTGGCTACTCATATTAGTTTCTAAAAAATTCTGATAAATTACTATAGATTTAGTCGCTTAAGACAACACATATTTATTTTCTTGTAGTTTTGAGGTCAGAAGTCCAAAATGAGTCCTATAGTGCTAAAATCAAGGTGTTGACAGAACTGTGTTCTTTTTGGATGCTCTAGGGGATAATCTGTTTCCTCCTCCTCTTCCAGTTTTTGGAGCTGCCCACATTCCTTGGCTCATGGCCACATCACTCTAATCACTCCTCCCACTGACCCATTTTTTCCCTCAGATTCTAATTTTTCTGCCTCTCTCTTTGTCTTACAAGAACTTTGAGATTACAATGGGCCCACCTGGATAATCCAGAATAATCTCCCCATTTTAAGGTCCCTAGTCACATCTACAAAGTCCCTTTTATTATGTAAGGTAATGCAGTCACAGATTTTGGGGACTAGTATATAGACATCTTGAGGGAAAGGCATTCTTCATTCTATTATACTACTATGTTGGATGGTGTGGCTCTAGAGAGAAGTCAGGACTGAGCAGGTAGGAAAAAATCTGGACGACTTGAAGGCAACAAGAGGTACATCAGAGATTCTTAGTTACAGAGATAGAAATCATGGTACTAACTGCAATGGTTATGAGATACAATAGGAATCATGATGGTGAATAAGTGGTACTTCATCTAAGAATCAAGCCCAGAGATATATTTATTTACCTCAATATACTCTGGTATAGAAGCAAGAGCCAGTAATACGTGCCTGAAAGTATCTGAAATTATCTGGAAGTTTTATAAATGTTAGATCAGATTTCTTACCAACATTTCTGTGCTTAGTTTCTAATTCAGTCAGTTTTGCCAGTCACAACAGGCTGTGCTAGATTATTTGTTAGCAAAAGGTAAGTGACTTATAAAAGAATGAGTTGGATTTTTTGAAAGATGCTACTTCGACTTCCAAAGAAATCCTGAATCCTTCAGAATAGGTGCTTATTGCAAAGTTGCTTCTGTTGCTCTAAATGTTTATGTGTTTTTGTATTGGTCTGGGCTTTCTAAGCAGGGTTGCAAGACATGGCAACACGTTTTATATTTCATTCCAAAGCATCATTTCTAAATAAATGAGTATCATGCACTGTGATAAATCACCTTATTAATCATACTTGGCTTGTAATCATTTTGGTCATTTTCCTAAAAGTAAATTCATCCTCAAAGAATGAATATTTTCCAACACCCAGGATAGTGTTATAAAAATGTGCCACATCCTTGTCAAGTGACTCCAAAGAGGAGTTTCACAATCATTTGATCAATTAGAACATAATTTAATGTGCCACTCTATCCTTGAATATCAAGAAAACTTGAATAGTCTAAGGCGACTATCTAGAAAGGAATGATATGAGCTGAACCCTAATTTTTGGTGTGTGGATTACAAATAATCTGCTATTATGATCAAATTTTGTATCCATGTCAATGGGGCCATTTCATTTAATAACCATGTACTGAATACTCTCCAGAGATATAAAAATCCACAAGACACAAATCCTGTCTGACCTCAACTTTGTCCACTGAGGGACATAAATAACAAATGGTTTGTCACTCTGAAAACTCACAGGATAGTCAATGTTTTTTCCAGTTATAAATCTCAACTAAATGCCATTTGTTTTCATTTCCTTAGCTCTACAGCTTACAGAAGCCTCATATGTTTCCTGGGGTGGTACCGTATTATGTATGAGGAAGCCACAACCTAGGAAAAGGAAGGAACTGTTGGGCAGTAAATGAAGGAGGATTATTTCCTGACTCACATCTACTTGTAACAATATTGGGCTTCTCTTCTGCTATGCTGCCACCCAAGTTGGAAAGGGATCAATGGCTGAGGTTAGGATACCTTATTATGGGAGTCCAGAGAAGGGAGGGTGGTCTTGACTGGAAGAAATCAGAGAAGGTGTCATAGTTGGGCCTAGAATAGTGAGTAGGAGCTGGGGCTGATGACAGGTAGAAACAATTGCTGAAACAAAGGCTCTAGAATGGGGCTTCCTGCTTCTGGTTCCCTTATCTTTTTTTTTTTTTTTTAGGGTCTTGTCACATTGTCCAGGCTGATTTAGAACTCCTGGGCTTATGAGATCCTCAAGTCTCAGCTTTCTGAGTAGTTGGGACTATAGAGGTGTGCCACCATGCCTGGTCCTCATTATTTTTTTATCTTTACATTTCCTTTTTCTTCTCTTTACATACATTTCCTTTTTCTTCTGTTTCCATCTTCCCACCATACCACTCTACTATAGCACCCCAAACACACCATGTTGTCTCGTGCTGTCTTTAAAGCTGTGGGATATCTTCACCTTCACCTCCCAGGCACCTCTCCCCAGTCCTTTGTCTTTCTGAAAAAAGTACCTGATTGTTTTTTAAGAGTCAGCAGAACCATTGCTTTCTTCTAGAAAGCCTCCCATGATCCTCTCAAACCCACCCTTCCTTCCCCCTTTCTCTGAGAGAAACAACAGACTGGTGTGTGTGTGTGTGTGTGTGTGTGTGTGTGTGTGTGTGTGTGTGTGTTGTTATTTTTGTTCTATTTTCTCACATCACTAGGTATAGAGATGGAAGCTGGGCAGATCTTTAAAGGCGTTGTTGTGAGACCAGGCCAAGGGTCTCCAGAGTGCCCGGAAATATGTTAGGCTAAGCAAGAGTAGAAGTACAAGAGACTTTAGTACTTATTGAAAGGACCAGGGATTGGATGAGATAAGGTAGTGAGTGTAATGTAACTTTGAGATACAAGTATAAATCTGTGTTGACTTAGAGGGGTGTCAGTAAATTTGCTCTGCGGAGGTTCAGATAATAAATATTTCAAGCTTTATAGCCTCTGTTGCAATGAACTATTCAATTCTGCCGGTGTGGGACAAAAGCAGTCTTTGAAAATGTGTAGATGAATTATTGTGTTTATATTGCTTTAAAACTTTATTTACAGAAATGGCTGTGCGCTAAATATGGCTGCAGTTTACTAACCCAACTTAGAGGATGGTGCTTTTTTTTTTTTTTTTTAAACAGAAACAGAACTCTGGGAGCTGAAGCCTGCTTGTAAATGAGGCAGAGAAGTAGCAGAGGTGGGGTTTAATTGAATTTGGATGTGCTGAGTCTGAGATGCTAGTATGACTCCCATGGGAAAATGTCCAGCAGGCAGAACATGCAGTTGAAGCTGGAACAGAAAGCAGGATGGAGCCATCGATGCTGGAGTCATCATCACAGGGCTAGCATGTTAGTATTACCCTAATAATCTACACAGAGCATCTAAAAGGTCTCCAGTGGTACCTTGAAAACAAATCAAATGAAGATCCAAAATGATTACTGTAACAATTCCATCAAAAATCTTAATGATGAAGGCTAAAATAAGGCAGCAGCTGTGAAGAAGAAAGATTGTGATCCGAGACATTAAAAAACTGAACAAATCAGATTCATTGGTGGAAGAAGGGTCCTAAAGAAAATAAGGTAGCTCCTATAATTCCCTTGATTCTACTTTATGTCCTCATGAATGAGGACAGGGGATATAGGAGAAAGAAAATCCGACGATGGCCTAGGTGAACTCCAGTAGATGTGAGGTGCCTGGCCCAGCACCTTCTCCAGTGCCAAGACGCCCAAACCCCTTCCTGTCAGGAATGTTGCCTGCTGATTGCTTATCGCTGAAGCCTTCCCTTGGGGAGAAAGGCCTTGCTTTAGTTTGGGACATATGTGAAGAACCAGAGCTCCTGGTGGAAATGACTGAGGTCTCTTGCATAGAATCCTTTGTCCTTGCTCAGTCCCACTGCCCTCACTCCATGACAGGTATTCTCCCCGAAGGCCCTCTACAGACAGCCCCTCCCTGCAGTCCCCCACTCCCGAGTCTGTTTTCCCAAGATCCCGACCTATCCAATATTGTAACATTTTCCAAATTGATAAGTAGGGAGGTACCACTTCAACTCCAGAAACCAAATAAGTACAATCTTTATTACTTTAATTTTTGTTAAAATGTGCTCTTGGGTCTTTTGAAACTCAGAGTATATATTGCTTTTTATCCATTGCTGTTTCTCTGCTCCCAGGCCAGGCTGGTTCAGCCACTGACTCTTGGCTTCTCCTCAGACGGCTCATTTAAGATCCTTGGCCTTATTTTAAACCAGCCAGGAAATTGGGCCCAAATGCCAGACTGGAGATCTTTGAAAATCATGTTAAAGCCATACTGATTCAATTTCTGCTACTTCAGTTGTATTTTATGCTCTATTTTAAGCTATCACTTTTTAATCTTCCAGATTTTCATTGTTTATTAAAAGATGAATGATGGTACCATAACCTTGATCCGATCAGCTGGACCACGTATGTGAGAGGAAACCAATGTAATGCTGAAAAGCCTGCCAGCCAAATAAAATTTTCCAGGACACAGAACAAGTGGATGAAGGAAGTCTAAGTTTTGTCTCATGGTCATTTTACTGCCGTAGTCAGTGATAAAGATAAATGTGACCTGAAATTGTGTCTGTGTTACATAATCCATCAACACATCTAAGGAGGAAGTGAGTTAGTTGAGTTTGACTCTGGACATTTGCATGGGAGGCACGGTCACACAACACCCCGCACAAAGACCACAAACTAGCATAAAACCTCCCTCCAGCCTCTGGAATGTACTTTTTTAGGGATATTGATTTGTGTTATATACTTTCGGTTCACTTAGTTTTACTTCCTAGCCAAATATTGAAAGTTTCTGTGTATCTTTAGTAGACTATTTTTGTTAAAGATTTAGAATTTTGGAGCTGTCTTGCATTATAATTATGGACTACCTTGGTTGCATTGCTTTCTATATTCTAAACTGTGGTCAGGAACCCTGACTTACTCCTTGTACGTGTATTGGGAAGCAGAGGAGTTTGTAGGCAGTGTGTTGCTAACAAGTAACGCTGAATTTAATTAGGACTGTGAGAGCATTCAGAACTCAATTAGCTGAAATTTCTTACTTTTGCGATGCAGTAACTGACACCCTGAGTGGTAGGAAATAAATTATTTATGGATGGACTAACCACAAAATATGTACAAATAAAAATGAAAAACAAAGTAAGAATCCAAACATAACCTATTTCTAGTCTGTCATGTTCAAATGCTTAAATTCAATTAGAAAGTAAGTTAACCATAATTAAGTAAGGAACCCTGCTTGTTAAAAGGCAATTTGTCTTACAGGATAGATGCTTGAGTTGTAAATCTTGGCTGACAAACTTCTATTTCCTAAATAATTTTTTCTTTTTTTAGTGGAAAGTAAAATATTTTAGTCTCATTTGCATTTAAGGGAAAACTTTATAATTCCTTCTTTCTTTAAGCATCTGTAAAGGAAACCTGAAATTTTTGCATGTTCATGGAATGTATTACTAAGATGATTTTTGGAATGTTTGTGGTAATTAACAGTGTTTGGATGAAAACACTTCTTTTTACATTATAGGATCTCAATAGCAGTTTCTTAGGTGATATAATTTGTTTGCCTTACTGGTTACAGCTAAATTTCCTCCTCCATTAGGTGTTTGCTTTGTCAAATGTCAAACACAATCCTGAAGAAATTAATTGAATTTCAGCGCCTGTGGCTCAAGCGGCTAAGGCGTCAGCCATGTACACCTGAGCTGTTGGGTTCGAATCCAGCCCGGGCCCACCAAACAACAATGCCGGCTGCAACCAAAAAATGGCTGGGTGTTGTGGCGGGCGCCTGTAGTCCCAGCTACTTGAGAGGTGGAGGCAGGAGCCTCGCTTGAGCCCAGGAATTGGAGGTTGCTGTGAGCTGTTATGTCACAGCACTCTATCCAGGATGACAGCTTGAGGCTCTGTCTCAAAAAAAAAAAAAAAAAAAAAAAAAGAAAGAAAAGAAAAAGAAACAAGAAATTAATTGAATTGTAAGCTTAGAGACAGGTGGATGTGGCACCTGTGCATGTGCATTAAGGGCCCCAGGCTTAGAAAGGCTACATGCTTTTTTAATACTCTGCTGTCACTGTCTTCAAATTCTTAATAATTTCTTAAACAAGGGTCTTGCATTTTCATGTACTGGGTCCCGCAAATTAAGTAGACATTCCTTCTTAGAAGGTAACTTGAGAAACCAAAAAATTCTTATCTTTTCTTCACAATTCTAATAAACATTAAATAAAATATCTTTTGTGAAACTTCAGTTAAATAATGCTTGAGAACTGGGGTGATAGGGTAAATTGAAACTTGGTCTCTAAAGCTTCTTCCCCCCAACTTCATTCAATGACTTTTCTTTCTTTCTTAGTAGAAATAAAAGTGGATTTTGTTTTGTGAATGAAGGACCTTGGGGTTTTTTTGGTTGTAATCCTGAGTTTGAGCACGTACAACACAGGACAACTTCTGCAATGGACGGTGCACTGCAAGTGTGTCTAAAATTCACATGGACCACATTTACAACTGAACTGTTCCCTTAGGGATAGGCATATGGCAGGAAGGATTGCTTTTCTAACCAGATCTCCGGTTTCTACAGCTTAATTTTGAGTATTCTCTTTCTTCTATTATTAGATTAGAAAATCAAAGAGAATTGATGTTGCTGGTTACCTGGGACCTGATTAAATGAGATTTTAATGAATACTGTGTCCCTTGTTGGGATATGTGCCAAAAATGCCAAATTTTTGCACAGAATTTCTTAGATGGACAATATAGGAATAGAAATAGAGTTTGAAGAACACAGAGCATAGGGAAATAGGAGATGGAAACTGATGATACCCAGAGAAAAATAAGCTCTGATACTACCTTAATAATTTCAGATTTGAATGATATGAGCTTAATCACATATGCATGAAGAGATTCAACATCTCTCCTGTCCTCTCCAGGGGTTCCTTAGAAGAGAGAAGGGTTCTATTTCTTGGAGTTACATATAGTGCTAAGTTCCTTCTTCTACTTAGTCAATTGAATCTGGGGATTATCTCACCTTGTGCTCAAATGCTACCTCTTTTTCATGGCATGGCTCACTCAAATGGTAACCTCTTTTTCATGGCATGGCTCACTCAAATAATAACAGATTCTAATGAAGATTTTGGACACCACAGAAAGGGGTGTCCTTTTCACAAAAATAAACATCTTTGAATTTAATATTAATGTGTTCCCACTCCTAACGTCCTTCTGCCATCCTGCAAATGACACTTTCTCAACGACTAAAATTCTTCCTGGGGTTGTAATCACCTCCATGTTACTCTTTCCCTTCTCTCTATCGTCCATGCTGGTCCCTTCCCCTTTCCTCTTCAGACTTGTCCCAATATCTGCCTTCTAGCTCTCTCCAGACTGTGGCCACATAGCTGTTCTCTCAGGCTAGTTTTATTAAAAAAAAAAAGTTCACTCCATGAGAGGAACTTTGGTGACAAATGAAAGAAAAAAAAGACTATGAATTACATACTTACAATTCATAGTGTACATACTTTAAATATACATAGTAAATGGTTTAAATAAACACATAGCTTTTTTGACTTTGTGCCCCTTCCTTTAATAGCTCTTCATCACTCTGTCCTAATCCTTAATCTTTTTATTATATTTCTCTTAATTACATAGAAAAAACATGCTGTTACCTCAGAGCAAAATTTTTAAAAATGTCTTCTTACATTATAGAATAACAAAATCATGTTTTCCAACTGTACTGATAAATGTTAATAACACATTCCTAAAACAGAAAATCTCATTACAGGCTTTCAGGGTTAAAGAATGTTTCCTAGTTCAGGTCTTTCAGTCATTTTCCTATGGGTGAGCCTATCATTATTTCATTTTGAAACATGTAGAGTGGTGTTTTGGAAGAAAAAAGTTCATTTGTTCATTTATTGAAAATATTGAGTGTCTACTGTTTTTAAGCCATTCCAGTCAATTGAATTATGTCAGTGAACAAAATAAAGACCCCTGCATTTATTTTTATTTATTTATTCTTTTTCTTTTCATTGTTTGAGATTCATTGAGGGTACAAAGAATTAGGTTACACTGATTGCATTTATTAGATAAAGCCCCCTTATAATTGTGTTCCGCCCCCAAGAGGTGTGCCATACACTGTGACTCCCTACCCCCTTACTCCTCCCCCTCTCCACTTGCTCATTCTCCTATCCCTTTCCCCCTTGTATTCATTCATCTACTGCCTTCATATTAGAATAGAGTACATTGGATTCTTGCTTCTCCATTTTTGTGATGCTTTACTGAGAAGAATGTGTTCCAACTCCAGCCAGGTTAATACAAAAGATGTAAAGACTCCATCTTTTTAAATGGTTGAATAGTATTCCATGGAATACATATACCACAGCTTGTTAATCCATTCCTGGGTTGGTGGGCATTTAGGTAGTTTCTACATTTTGGCAATTATAAATTGAGCTGTGATAAACAGTCTAGTGCAAATGTCCTTATGATAAAAGCATTTTTTTCTTCTGGGTAGATGCCTAGTAATGAGATTACAGAATCAAATGGGAGGTCTAATTTGAGTTCTTTGAGGATTCTCTGTACTTCCTTCCAAAAAGGTTGTATTAGTTTGTAGTTCTACCAGCAGTGTAAAAGTGTTCCCTTCTCTCCACGTTCACTCTGGCACCTGCAGCTTTGAAATTTTGCGATGTAGGCTGTTCTCACTGGAGTTAGGTGATATCTCAGGGTAGTTTGGATTAGCATTTTTCTGATGATTAGTGATGATGAACATTTTTTCTTATGTTTGTTAGCCATTCATCTGTCTTCTTTAGAGAGGTTCTTTTTATATCTCTCGTCCAGTGATATATAAGATCTTTTGGTCTTTTTGTTGTTGTTGTTGATTAATTTGAGTTCTCTGTATATCCTAGTTATCAAGCTTTTGTCCAATTCATACTATGGAAATATTTTTTCCCATTCTGAAAGTTGTCTGTTTGCTTTGGTTGTTGTTTCCTTAGCTGTACAGAAACTTTTCAGTTTAATTAAGTCCCATTTGTTATTTATTTATTATTTTATTAAGTCAAATACATATAGATCATGGATACAGTCATGCATATGTGGGGTACAATGTACTGATTTTTTTTTATACAATCTGATGTGGTTAGATAAAACCACTCAACATAGCTTTCACTTCATTTACTTGATTTTTGTTGTTGCAATTGCTATGGAAGTCTTCTTCATAAAATCTTTCCTCAGGCTGATATCTTCATTTTCCCCACACCTTCTTCGGGGTTATTTTGTTTGTTTCATTGCTTTCATTTAAATCTTTTATCCATCTTGAAACAATTGTTGAAAGTGGTGAGAGGTGTGGGTCCAGTTTCAATCTTTAACATGTGGTTATCCAATTCTTCCAACACCATTTATTGAATAGGGATTTCTTTCTCTAGTGTATGTTCTTGTTTGATTTATCAAATATCAGATGGCCACAAGATGTTAGTTTCATGTCATGGTTTTCTATTCAGTTTTAAACATCAATGTCTCTATTTTTATGCCAATACAATGCTGGTTTGATCATTATAGCCTTGTAGTACAGCCCAAAGTCTGGCAAGGTGATATCCCCATCTTTGTTTTTATTACTAAGAATTGCCCTGGTTATACAGGTTTTTTCTGGTTCCGTACAAAACAAAGAATTGTTTCTTCCAAATCTTGAAATTATGGTTATGGTACTTGCCATCCTTGCCATCCTTGCAAAACCCTTAATGGGGATTGCATTGAGTCTGTAGCTTGCTTTGGAAAGTATAGACATTTTACAATGTTGATTCTTCCCAGCCATGAGCATGATGTGTTCTTCCAAAAGAATCTCTCGATTTATTGTTTTCAAGTCTCTGTTTAGATAGATCAGTGAAGATGAGTTTGTTTACTTCTTAAGTGATTCAATGTATTTTTTCAGAGCAGAGAATATTAATATCAACAAAAATGGTAAATATTAATAAGGTAAATTTTATTTGTTATTCATGTTAAGCTGAAATAATTTTCCTGCTGACTTCCTTTCTTTAATCTCCACAAGAAAGTAAAGAGTGCATTTTTTCCCAACAATCCAAGGATATTCTTTTAAGCTTGCTCCTTCTTTTGGGGCTTCATATAGAATTGTTCAATCTGCATATAAATCATATGCAATTACAGAAATCATTAAAATCAATAGCAGATGTTGATATGAAGACAGACCACCATGGCAGTGCATCTCAAGGGCAATGAATTTTGGTGATATGCCTGTGATTTACTTAGGAGCACAGACTTTGGGGCTAGACCACCTTCATCATTTGTTTAAACACAATAAATATTTTATTATCAGTGAGATCACATGCTTTTTTTTTTTTTTTGAGATAGAGCCTCAAGCTGTCACCCTGGATAGAATGCTGTGACATTACAGCTCACAGCAACCTCCAAATCCTGGGCTCAAGCGAGTCTCCTGCCTCCACCTCCCAAGTAGCTGGGGCCACAGGTGCCCACCACAACACCCGGCCATTTTTTGGTTGCAGCCATCATTGTTGTTTGGCAGGCCGGGCTAGACCCACCAGCTCAGGTGTACATGGCTGGCGCCTTAGCCGCTTGAGACACAGGCGCCGAGCTGAGATAACATGATTTTAAAAGCAAAATATGGCATACTATTTAGAAATTTTAAGAAAATTGTAGGAAATAAACATTAAAAATTCCCTCTACTTGTCAAATCCACAACTGCTCTGCTCTACCACTCAAGGGACCTTGAGTAAGGTCCCTTCATCTCTAATATGAGAGAAACTAGCAATCTCCTAGAATTTCTGTAAGAATCACGTGAGATTATGAATGCATGAGAACATATTGTAAAGAACTATACAAATATTAACTAAGTGCACAATGATTTTACAAGACAAGCAATTCCAGAAATCTTATAAACAATAAAAAAAGAAGAAACGAAAAAAAGAAGTTCCTCTTAATAAACTGTTCACTTGTTAAAATATATATATATTAACTAAGTATTCACTTTTCTTATAATTGATTGTTATTTATTCAGTGTGTGAGTAAGGTATAAGAGGAACTTATCTGGAAGAATTTTCTGTTTTGGTTACTTGTTTTGCTGTTCATTTTTGTTTGCTAGGGGCTGAAACTAAGAGAAAAATATAATTGGCTCTTCAGAGAATCTACCTTACTATCTTTCAACAAGAGACAAACTTTTTCTGAAATAGCTGCTCTGGGATAATTTTGATCTATGTGCTCCCTGGAGAAACCCTGAGAGTACAGTATCCCGAAGGTGGCATTATTGTATTGCCTTCCTTTACTACAAGTAGGTCACCCTGTTTTAAATACTCCCCACTACGTGGGTATCCTCAGACAAGTTTCTTTACTTCACTGTGTCTCAGTCAACCGGAGATAATGTTACTATCTAACTCACAATGTTGTGAAGATCAAATGAGCTATCTCTAAAATATTTACAATAATGCCTGGCTTATTAAAAACAATACTTTCACTCAGCGTGAAGAAAAATATTAACAATCAAAAGGGAAAGTAAATTTCCTGGCACAAATCAAAATTTAAACAAAGAGAGATATTTTCTTTTTTAGGATAGATTGCCATATCGTGTATCATGTACCTGTTTGAATTAAAATGAATTAGAGCCTGTTTCTAATTTAAGATCTAAACTTAACTCTGATTCAAGGCAAATTCATAGGAGACAAATTCATAACACTTTCCACATAATATTTTAAAATATGCAAGGGTTAGTGACAATGACACCTACTCTTTCACCTCACGCTTTAAGCCTCCTCTTTTATTTGGAATTTGTGATCAGAGGCAGTGAAAAGCCCCTGTTCATGGGAAGAAATGGCCATGGAGGCAGGAAAGAGGAACAGCGCCTGTCCTTAGGGAAGCTCAACGTACCTTGACGTGGGGGAGGTAAGTGGCCCTCATTTACTTGCACAGCAAACCTGGCAGCTGGGAAATTAAGTGGTAAAAAAAGAAATAAAATTGGAGGGAGGGCAATTAGTGGGAACACACCTACATTGCATCTTAGCAGGGTACTGGTGAAACTTATTAAATGTGGAGTATCAATGTCTTTATATAGTGATCAAGAAAATACCATGAAGGCTATCTGTAACAGTACGACCAAAATATTTCTGATTGTATATGAAGCACATTGTGCCCTATGATTGCACCAATGTACACAATTATGATTCAATAAAATTATAAAAAAAAGAAATAAAACTTCATTTCTTTCAGAATAGTCTATAATTCCCCAGCTTTTCTACTGAGCATGGCTTTTCCCCCTTTCTACTGAGATCACAATAATAGTGATAATGGCCATCACAGTGAAAGGTATTCCGAACTATCCTTTCATCTATACGCATTCTGTGTGTATAGTGTTGGCAGAATCTGTCTGTGGACATTCTTTTTCAGCAAATCGTCTAGAGTGCTCCACATTTCCAATTAATGTAACACTTCCACGCAGAGCCCTTGTCGTGTTATCAGGCTCCTCTTTTCTCCTTACAGGTGCCTTTTCAAATACTTCCATCTTATTCTCTGGGTTCTACAGGTGGCTTTTGATATCTCAGGGTTGGCCTCCCGTGGGCTAGTGAGAGCTCCTGTGGCTGATCATAAGATACTCTTTTAACACTGGCCTCTTAAGTCTCTAAAATATTCCTTACCATTTCCCATAGCAAACAATTGATGGGAGCTGTTTGGCTTTATGATCAGCAGCGTGTGCTGTCTCCATGTGAGAAAGGGCTGTGGTTGAGGTTCAGTGTGAAGTATAGTCCCCATTTCCTGCCGAGAGGTGAGTGAGCACTAGAATAGGACTGAAAAGTTAAGTTCTGAAGCTTACTATTGAATGGCCTATTGGTAAATTTTTCTAACTAAGGCTATGATAAATTAGGGACTCGCTTTCAATTTTCTGTGGTTTATTTTCTTCTCTCGGCCTGTCAAGACAGTACTTCAGAACTTGCAAGTTGTACAGATATCATTAGAGAAGATACGAATAATGAAAGTTCCAGATTAAGTGTTGCTCTTAGAAGGAAGACAAACTGCATTTATTTCTCTTTGGGTATATACTCACACCTGAGATTGCTGGATCATATTGTAGTTTTATTATGTTTTTAATTTTTCATGAACCTCCGTATTGTTTTCCATAATAGTGATACCAATTTATTATATATTCCTACCAACAGTGTTCTACCAATAATGTAATAGGGTTTCTTTTTCTCTACAGCCTCAAAAACACTTGTCTATTTTTTGTTTGTTTTTCTTTTGCTTGTTTTTCTTTTCTTCTTCTTCTTCTCCTTCTCCTTCTCCTTCTTTTGAGACAGAGTATCACTCTGTTACCCTAGTTAGAGTGCTATGGTGTTATAGCTCACAGCAACCTCAAACTCTTGGGCTCAAGTGATCCTCTTCCCTCAGCGTTCCCAGTAGCTGGGACTATAGGCACCCACCATCACAGCTAGTTTTTCTATTTTTAGTAGACACGGAATCCCACCCTTGCTCAGGCTGGTCTCCAGCTCCTGAGCTCAAGCAATCCACTAGTTTGGCCCTCCCAGGATTCTAAGATTATAGGTATTGGCCACCACACCAGGTGGGTTTTTTTTCTTTTTTTCTCTTTTATTAGTGATAATCATTCTAACAGGTGTAAGAAGATATCTCATCAGCTTTGAATTTCCCTGATGATTAGTGATGTTGAGCATTTTGTAAATATGCCTGTCGGCCATTCTTTTGTATGTCTTCTTAGGAGAAATGTCTGTTGAGGTTCTTGCCCATTTTAAAATTGGGTTGTGTGCTATTTGTTATTGAGTTGTTTGAATTCCTTACATATTTTAAGAACTAACTCCTTATCAGATGCATAGTTTGCAAATATTTTCTCCCATTCAATAGGTTTCTCTTCCCTCTGTCAGTTGTTTCCTTTGCTGTGCAGAAGGCTTTTAGTTCAATGCAGTCTGATTTGCTTATTTTTGCTTTTGTTGCCTGTGTTATTGGAGTCATATCCCAACAATCATTGCATAGGCCAGTGGTTCTCAACCTTCCTAATGCAGTTCCTTTAATACAGTTCCTCATGTTGTAGTGACCCCCAACCATAAAATTATTTTCATTGCTACTATGTAACTGTGATTTTGCTACTGTTATGAATTGTAATGTAAATATCTGATATGCAGGAGACACCCAAAGGGGTCACAACCCACAGGTTGAGAACCGTTGGCATAGGCCAATGTCAAGAAACATTTTTCCCAGTTTTTTTCCTAGAACTTTTACAGTTTTAGGTCTCATGTTTAAGTCTTTAATACATTTTTAGTTTATTCTTACATACAGTGTAAGATAGTGATCCAATTTTATTCTTTTGAATGTGAACATCCAGTTTCTCCAACACCATTTATAGAAGAAAGCTGTCCTTTCTCCATTGTGTGCTTTTGACAGTTTTGACAAAGATCAACTTACCATAAATGCATGGATTTATTCCTGGGATTTCTTTTCTGCTTCATTGGTCTATACGTTTGTTGCTATGCCCCTATTACATTGCTTTGATTACTATGACTTTGTAGTATATTTTGAAATCAGATAGTATGATACCTTCAGTTTTGGTCTTTTTGCTCAAGATTGCTTTGGCTATTCAGAGTCTTTTGTGGTTCTATATGAATTTTAAGAATGCTTTTTCTACTTCTGTGAAAAATACTTTTGGAATATTGATAGGGACGGCACTGAATCTGTAGATCACTTCGGGTAGCCAAGGATATTTTAAGAAAATGAATTCTCCTAAACCTTAAACATGTAATACCTTTACATTTATCTGTGTTTTGTAAAATTTCTTCCATCAATATTTTAAACTTTTTAGTGTGCAGATCTTTTACTTCTTTGGCTAAATTTATTCCTAAATGTTTTATTTTTTGTTGCTATTGTGAATGAAATTATTTACTTAATTTCTTTTTGAAACACTTTGTTGTTACTGTATAGATAGCTACAGATATTTGTATGTTAATTTTGTATCCTGCAATTTTACTGAATTTATTTATTAGTTCTAATGGGTTTTTGGTAGACTCTTTAGGGTTATATATATATAAACTATCATTTGCAAACAGAGACAATTTCATTTCTTACTTTCCATTTTAAATGCCTTTTATTCCTTGCTCTTGCATAATGCTCTGGCTAGGACTCCCAGTGCTGTGTAGAATAGAATTGCTGCAAGTGTTTACTCTTGTCTTGTTTCTGATCTTAGAAGAAAAGCTTTCAGCATTTCACTATTGCGTATGTGAGCTGCAAGTTGGTTACCTATAACCTCCATTATGCTGAGATGCATTCCTTTCATTCCTATTTCATTGAGAATTATCATGAAAGGTTGTTAAAATTTTACCAAATGCTTATTCTATATCTATTAAGATGGCAATATGATTTTTATTTGTTACTCTGTTGATGAGTTATATTCCATTTATTGATTTATGCAAATGATCCTTATATCTCTGGGATAAATTCTACTTGATCATGTGTATGATCATGTGTATGACTCACAATTTTTTTTTAATATTTAAGATGCCTTAGACCTATTTTGGTTTATTTGTTAGTTTTTTCTTTAATTAATATATTTTGTTTTTTATAAAAATGGAGCAAGTACAGTGTTTTTATATACCTCCTTCCCCCAAACATACAGGGGACATGCTGAACACCCTCACATTGTACACAATAAGTGAGATTCTCCCCCCCATCACCGTCCCTCTTCTCCCATATCCTCTCCTTTCCCTCTTCTTCTTCTCCCTAGACTATACTTGTGGGGGGTTATGGTGTGGGTATGTAATTGTTTATATGTTGGTTTCATATTAGTATTGAGTAGATTGGTAACTTTTTCCCCCATTCTTGTGATACTTTGCTAAGAAAATGAGTTTCAACTCCATCCCACTAAACATAAAAGATATAAAGTCTCCATCATTTCTCATGGCTGAAGAGTACTTCATGGTATACATATGCCAGATTGTTAATCTATTCATGAGTTGATGGGCATTTGGGTTGATTCCATGTCTTGGCAATAATGTATCTATTTTTAAAAAGAAAATCAAATATATTGAAGTAAATTTAATGAGATTAAATGGAAAATTTTATATTTGGATCATAAAAAACTTTTCTCATAACTGCAAAATAAACAAATCAAGGCTAAGAATCTAAAAAAAATGAAGTGAATTCAATGATATACTTTAAAGCTCAATAAAATATTAAGCTGTATTAAAAATGTCAAAATGAGAAAGTCTCTTCTCTAAAGACTATATCTGGAATTTTGAATTCACTTCTGGATGCAAATTCAGATGCATTCAGGGAAGAGCGACTAGCACATTTAGAGAATTAATATTTTTCTAATTTGTGAAAAACTGGCTGATAAAAGATCTGGTGTTTTTAATTTTTATAATTTCAAAGAATCCAACATGTATGAATGGGAAAAAAAATCTATGGAAAGAAGTAATTTGATCTGATGATACAAAATCTTCCTAAAGCGACTCTCCTCCATAGGTCTCTAAGCTTACTTTGGTCAAGCTTTTGACAGGTGATGTTATCATAGGATTTCAAGCTTCAAGCAAGTTATGAGAGTGAAAAACCTACAAGTCTTCACATTGTCACCAATTTTAAGACTCAAGTCTGAAAACCAACAGAGACATCTTGATGAGCAGTGTCTTCTGTCTCACATAAATCCATCTGCAAAGTGCACTGATGCTAGTTGAGTACTCGTCACTAAGTGTGAACCACAAATAGAAGAGGAACTTTACCTAGCAATGCAATCAGTCTAACCAAATTCTTTGGACCCTTAATGAATCCCAAATAATAACAAAAGAAAAGAAAATTGTTGAAAACCTTCATCACTAAAAATGTTTGAGAAGATTTTTCTCTTTGTGGGGCAGTAGTAAAAGAATGAAGGATTATGAAATTGGTCGAGGCAAGGATTTTTGAGATGACAGTCAAAGGCAGAGGCAACAGAAGTAAAATTAATAAATGGTATAACATCAAACTAAAAAGTTTCTGCACAACAAAGGACATAATCAACCTACAGAATAGGTGAAAATATTTGTAAACTATGCATCTGACAGAGTTAATACCCAGAGAATATAAGAAACTCAAACAACTCATAGCATGAAAAAAAACTCAATTAAAATGTACACAAACTATCTGAAAAGACATTTCTAAAAGAAGACATACAAATGGCCTACAGGTATTTGAAAAAAGTGCTCAAGGTCACTAATCATCAGAGAAATGCAAATTAAAAACCATAATAGGGTATCACTTCTCCCAGTTAGAATGGCTACTTTTAAAAAGACAAAAAAATCTTAGTGTATGACACACCCTTTGGGGGGCAAGACATAATTGTAAGAGGGAATTTACCTAACAAATGCAATCAGTGTAATCTGGTATTTTATAACCTCAATGAATCCCCAACAATTAAAAAATAAATAGATAAATAAAAGACAAAAAAAAAAAATAAAAACTGCTGCCCAGGACATAGAGAAAGGGGAGCTATTATACACTGTGGATGGGAAAGTAATTAGTATAGCCATTATGAACAACAGTGTGAAGGTTACTCAAAAAATTAAAAATAGATTTGTCTTTTTGCACTTGGGTTATTTCACTGAACATAATGTTCTCCAGTTCTATCCATGTTGTTACCAATGGCAGGATTCCATTTTTGTGGCTAAACAATATTCCATTGTGTGTATGTACCATAAATTCTTTATCCATTCATCTGTTCTGAGTATATATCTAAAGGAAATAAAATCAATTTGTCAAAGAGATAGTTGCACCCCTATGTTTATTGCAGCACTATTCACAATAGCCATGATCCGTGAAACCAACCTAAAGCTACTTTAACAGATCAACAGATAAGCAGAGTAGAAAAATATAGCATATATACACAATGGAATATTAGTCAGCCATTAAAAATAATGAAATCCTTTTGTTTGCAACAACATGGGTGAATGTAGAGAATGTTATGTTAAGTGAAATGAGCCATGCACCTGATAAATTCCAAATCTCACTCAAGCATGGAATCTATAAAAGTCGGTTTCAGAGAAATAGAGACTAGGATAGTGGTTACCAGAAGCTGGTGAGAGGGGAGGAGAGTGGAGATGTGGAAAGGTTGGTCAATAATACAAAGTTATAGTTAATAACCAGAAGAAAAAGTTCTGATTTCTAAGAGCATAGGAGAATGACTACAGTTAACAACTATACATTGCATATTTTAAAATATGCCTGTAGTTAGAAGAAAAGATTTCTGAATGTTTTCATCACAAAGAAATGGCAGATGTTTGAGGTGATGGATATTCTAAGTACCCTGATTTGATTATTACATAACATATGCACGTATCAAAAAATCACACCATACCCCATTACTATGTACAATTATATGTCAATTAAAAACAAAAGAAAAATTTTTTAAATGTTACAGATTTTTTAAAAGGAGAGATTTAATGATTGATGTGAAAAAAACCTTGCTTGTCCCCCAATTTTCCTGTTTAGCCTGATTTTCAAAATTTAAATTGAGGAAAAGACAAAAAGTTTACAATATGTGTGCACTTAACATATGCATATGTCGGCTCGGCGCCTGTGGCTCAGTGGGCTAAGGCACCAGCCACGTACATCTGGGCTGGCGGGTTCGAATCCAGCCTAGGCCAGCCAAACAACAATGACTGCTGCAACCAAAACAAAAATGGCCAGGCGTTGTGGCGGGCGCCTGCGGTCCCAGCTGCTTGGGAGGCGGAGGCAGAAGACTCGCTTGAGCCCAGGAATTGGAGGTTGCTGTGAGCTGTGATGCCACAGCACTCTACCCAGGGCGACAGCTTGAGGCTCTGTCTCAAAAAAAAAAAAAAAAAAAAACATATGCATATGTCTGATTAAAAGGAAATGTTTATGGAAATAATGTAGAAATATCTACTTCTATTTCTCTTTCTTACCTGATACACACTGTACTTCATTCTTTTTAGATTTCTAACTCAAATGAGTCTTTCCAGTCATTTAACCCAACCACTATAAGAGAAAAGTGAAGTTCAGAAAGCTTAAGCAATTTGCTCAGAAACACAGAGTTAGTTCTTCAAAGACATGATTCTAAATTTCAGTATTCTTGATTCCCAATACAGAAAATCTTTACTGTAATAGACATATCTAATACTGAAGTCTCTTATTTCCTCTCTTCATATTGGTTTGCTGATACAGTGCAATAATTTGCACAATAGCTCTTATTTTGGACATGCCTGTTGAAGACATTTTAATAATCTACAACCTTTGGCATTCTCTTGCTGGTATGTCTGTATTCTAGAGTGTTGTGTAGGACTAGTTTCCTTACATGAATTTAGAATTCTTTGCAGAACCTATTAATCTCTTCCTTATTCAAGAGAACATATATTTAAAAGAAATTCTGGGTATTATTTGGGGACTATTGATCACAAGAGAGATCACTGAATAGGTCAAAGATCTTGCTTACAAACAATAAGTTCCACACTGCCTGATAAAGCACGTTTAAGCAATAAGGAATTTATGGAAGAACATTAATTAGCTTATGTAATATAATTAATTTAATTAATTATTTTAATATTTAATATTAAATATTTTAATATTATTTAATTTTAATAAATATTTAATTAAAAATAATTAAATAAATAAACCCTTTCAGTAAGGGGCGTGTGCTGGTGTGTGCTGCTTTACATCCCATTTAAACCCTCCTCTGCTACATGGGAAACAGAGGTTCCATTCCCTGAAAAATACGAGGATGGCCACTGTGGTAAGGTAATTCCCTTCGATTGTCCCTAGAGCTTCTATCATCTTCACGGGGTATCCATGACAACCTCAATAACCCCCCACAGGATGACTCTTTAAAGCATAAATTGATGGTGCCTGAGAGATTGTAAAATGGTTCTGAGCCATGAAACTTCAATTGTGAGTTCCTCCTGAGTGATTGAAACCCTTCTCTGTGGCCTAGATGGTAGAAGTGGGCTCCCATGTGCATCCCTCAAGTGAGTGATGGGATGAGGTGAGAGGAGAAAGGAGGAGAATTTTGGAGCCTGGTAAGTTGCCTGTTGGGGACAGCATCAAGTATGAGGCCTAGGGACAAAGGGAAAATGAAGTTTAACTTTACTTCCTTCATGATTTGGCCAGGGGCTTTGGGTTATCAGTTTTTAATACCCTTTTCTTTCTCAGTTCCATCACATCACATTCACAAAGGATGCCCGTTATGTGCACTAGATGGGCCTCTGCTAGGCAGGATATTTTTTCATTAATAGAAATGTCACTATATGTTGGGGAGCAGCCCCAAACTATACAGTGAGTTCTCTCCTAGTGACTGTTCACCTTACTAACCTCAGGACTTTGATTCTCTCCAATCTTTTTAGCACATAACACAGTTTTTTACATAGCTGACATGTTATTGATAATTTCTTATTCTTTACCTTATTATTATATCAAAAGCATCTGCACATGTTCCCGAAACCAAGAAAGAGTGCATTTTATGAATTCATCTTACCTAGGGCTTAACTATATATTTGTCTCCAACCAGGGAAGAGGAACAAGTGTTATTCCTTGGAAAGGGACTAGATCCTGTGATTTAATGGTGATGGGAGGAATGGGGGATATGGAGGTTGGCCCTGGTAAAATGATAGGTCTTCAATGGAGACCAGGCTTTGGGGATTCTGTAGAATCGACAATTTTATCTAATCTGAAACTAATCTTAAGGGAGAATTAGAAGGAGTAGAAAGACACAAATGCCTGTGTATATGAAAAATTATTCACTCTTAGCTGTGACTACCTAAAAGATGTCACAACCAATTTTGTGTTTCAAAACAAGTGGCTCAGACCAGCTGAAGCTGATAAACAACTATAAATGTTGAGCTACCCCATCATACCAGATTCCCACTGGAACTAACGGAAGACTTTTCCTGACCAGTAAACAATGGGATTAGTTTTAAACAATTGTGAACAGAGGTAGGGATTCATTATTCTGTCCAGAATGCTGGTTTCAATTAATGTTACGAGGTGGAAGCACCATCAATGCCCATCCTTGTAGAGAACTTAGTGAACTAGTGAGGGAACGTCTTCACAGGGTGTGTTCCTGGGCAAATAAATAAATTCTGCTATTGTTTGGGTTTTTTGATCTTTTTTCTGTTGCTGTTGTAGCTTTCCTTCTTATACCTGCACATCAGTGGATTGAGGGAAATGCCTGCAGCATACACAGTACCCCCTGTCTCTGTTTGTCTTTTGGATTTAAATGCGTTATATGTATTTCCAAATTTCTCTTCTGAGTGAAGTGGGGATTTTTCCCGCCTGCCCACAATGTCAGGAACCACAGAGATGCTGAAGGTTTGTCGTATGTGGTTTGGTGTGCCTGTGACACTTGGTCAACTGTTCTGACAGGGCATAGCTGAGGGAAACGTGGGAAGGGGAGAACACAAATACGAAGCGAAGGCTTGAGCAAATTGACATGTCACCCCTCAATCATTCCGTTACTCATCTCTGGGAAAGACGAGGTACTTGGCCTTTACGGTTCTATATATTTCCTGGTAATAACATCATAACTCAGTGACGCTTTACGCATCTGCCTCCTTAGGTACATAGAGGATTTATTGTCTATGTACATATTAGATCACTATTAATACATCAGTATGAAAAACTGATAACCCAAAGCCCTTGGCCAAATCATGAAGAAAGTAAAGTTAGCCTTCATTTCCCCTTTGTGCCTGGGCCTCACACTTAATGCTATCCCCAACAGGCAGCTTGCCAGCTCCAAAATTCTCCTCCTCTCTCCTCTCACCAGCTTTCTGCTACAGATTTACAACATCCCCCCCCCCCACCTTCTGGGGATGGCTCCCTCTCTGTGGTGGCTGATTTCTTGCCCTACTGTGAAACTTTCAAAAGGAAAATGTGCGGCAAACTATGAAGCTGTCAGTGACACTTTCAGCAGGGATTTTCTAGTGCCATGATATTCAAGCCCAAAGAAACAAATGTTGGGAAGGCAGTTGCACACACATAGCAATATGCTGTTGACCAGGAGATAGGATACAATTTTCAAGATAGTTCTTTCTTGGAACTCTCATGTAATAGCCTCCCGATGATTGCTTACACGGATTGGGCAAAGCTCTTTCTTAAAATATGATGAGAACATTTGTGCTTGGGAAACACACTGCCAGTTTGGCTCCTGAGATTGTTTTTGAATTAAATTGTAGAGTAACTTACAGGTCTTTTATTGAATTGGGTGCATGTTATTTTAGTTTTTTAAATTATCATGAACTTCATCAACATCCTGCGACTTCGGCTCCCGCTACTGTGACTACTGTATTTGTGTTTGAGTCTTGAGTTTGTGTCGTGTGTCTGGGGGAAATGACCCCTCTGCTTCCTTGAGGAGGAGATTGCTGATGATTCTCCCTTGCGGGAAGTGGATGGGTCTACCTGAGAGTATAGACGAACAGGAAGATTCCGGCAACTTTTGGCTGGTATTTTTTCTTTTTTTAAGGTATAATAAAGGTATCAGGTGTTTCCACTCGGATATCTCTAAGGACTTTAAAGCTGACTCTAGGGACCCTTCGCACAAAGAGGTGGGATTATAAAGCTTATTGGTGGTTTATCAGGCTTATCAGTCGTTCCACTGTCAATTGGTTTAGAAGTGTGAGGGATAGTCGTAAAATTACACACCAGAATAAATAAAGGCTGAAAACCCTCATGCCAGACTCTGTGGTCAGAGTTTTATGTATAATATCTCCTCTAACTTTATCACAACAGTGAGAAGTAAATATTATTATTCTCTTTTTACAAATGATGACCAGAATTTCAGTGACGTGCCCAGAAGACAGTAGGAGAGAAAGCATTTTGTCCCATGAATGCCATGTTACTTGCTAGTCTTCATGTTTTTGCCCCTCAAATATTTTTCTTATCCTGTATTGTCTAATATCACTTGATTTTTAATGTTAGACAAACAGACTCATGCTTTATTTATTCTGTTAGCTTCTTTCGCTCATGTTTATGAGATTTTTTTCTTTTATTTTCCCTTCCCCCCCTTTTTTCTTTTTATTTCAGATTAATATGAGGGTACAAATACTTAGGTTACCTTGCTTTCAATTCTAAGGTAAAGTTCAAGTTGTAGTTGAGCACTTCACCTAGGGGGTGTGCTGAACACCCCCACATTGTGCACAGGAGGTGAGATCCCACCAATGGCCCTCCCTGCTTCCCCCTCCACCTCTTTCTCTCCTCTCCCTATGAGACCTTTTCATCTTGTTCCAAATAGCTACAGCCCATCTACCTATAAAACAAATTTCAATTGCCACGATTTATTTATTATACTTCTAATATAATTGGAGGGTGGTTTTCTTTTTTACAGTTTTTATGGATATCTCTGTGAAAACTCTGGCATGCGGCTCTTGTTACACAATGCGTTTCTTTTAATTTAGTCTTGCTCTATGACTTGGCTAACCCTTGACATTTAATCTATTTTTAGCCATCCTGGTGAGTAAGCAGTAGTATATTCTTGTGGTTTTATTTTGAATTTCCCTGATGTTTAAAGAGAACATGATGGCAACAAAATGGGATCAGTGAAAAATCATTCAGGTCAAGAGTTAAGGGTTGCTGAGAGGCTCATTCAAGAGGAAGAAAAGAGAGATAGTGTTTCTGAGAAGCTTCTGACCATGCTTGGCACATATTACAGTGCAGGGGCAAACTCCAGAAATACCCCAAGCTGGCACTAGGTGTTCTCTGTGGCTTGTTTGCATGCAGGAGGCCTCTGGTGTCCGTGTACTGGGTAAAACTTCCAGGACAGGGGAAGGATGAATTGAGAGTGATTTTGCTGGGCATACACAGTAGGTTTTTCTGATATCACTGATGTCAATACAAGCAAGACTGCCACAATTTCTGCCCACTTTAGAAGTAATTTCTCTATCACTAGATCTTCCAGGATCTAATAAAAATTTGTTGAAATAAAGCTCTGATTATCAAAACACCAAATATGTAGTCTAAGTTTTCCTTGTCATTCTTTTTCTATCCGATAGGAAATGTACTGGGCGTTTCAATCAGACACTCTGTCGCCCCATACGGGACTCATTTATAGTACAGAAGCAAAGTGACTTTATGGTCAAAGGACCTGGTTTGGGGCCATATTTGTTTTCGGTTAATAATATTGAATGTCTGTGACCTGCCTGTCCTATGCAGTTTGGCGATGGGTTGGAATGACTTGTTTATTCTTGTAAATCACATGATTGTAAACTTGCTTCAAAATAGGTGACACGTTAGTTCTATGCCACAGGGTTTTTTTTCCCAAGGGTACCCATTACTTATCTGATCCAAACTCCTTGGACCATAACAAGAATTTAAAATTTCAAAATATGGATTCTTCAAGGGAACACTGGAAACCACACTTGAAAAACACGTTAGTTGAATTCCCAGCTCAAGAAAAACAAATCTGTTTGTTTATACCAATGTGCTAGGAGTGGGTGAACTGTCACCCTGACCCCCTTTCTCCTTTATTTACAACATTACTTCATTTCAGCATTTTCACATTTTATCTTGCATTCAAAACATAAGCATGGTATGTTGCTGTGTGCCAAGCACTATGTTACTTTCCCTGTGTCCATTCCCTTTTCCTAGATCTTTCTATCACCTGTGATTTTATTCGGTTTCCAAGGACTTGTTCAAATTCTATTCTTCCATGAAACATTAAGGGGTGCCACAAATGGAATTAGTCTTACTCTTTTTTCCATGCACTTTTTACTGCAACTCACACTTTACCTTGCAATGGAAACAACGTAACCTAATTGCATGTACCCTCATCTTAATCTGAAATTTTAAAAAAGAGATTATCAAATTGCAGGCTGTATCTTTTTTTTTAATATATATTTCTACCTTTCCAACTTGTGTGTACCTAGATGATAGAAATCATATTTTGCTCATTTCCTATGGGGCCCAACATAGGACCATATTTCTAATAGATGTCTGATAACTTCTTATTATATTATGTTAACACTTGACTTCAACAAAAGCTATCCTGCAGCATTGCAGACAGAATCCAAATTGCTTCCTAATATTCTAAAGGTTAGCTTTATTTTAAAGAAAAATATACCACCTAAACTACAGATAAGAACCTCCTGCTACTTAAGAGGTTATTCTTATAATATTTTGGAAAGCCCCCAGCAGTATGAGTGAAGACTTTAATCTTTTATAAGAATGTTGTTTTATAAATAATTTAACTTGTTTTATAAATGGTTGTGCAAGTAAATAAATATAAATCAATAAATGTTGCTTTAAAAAGTTGTCTATGTTTGAGCAATTTATTTCATCCTCAAGTCTTGATCTTCCCTTACATGCCCTTAAAGTACTCAAATTTAATTTATTATTTTTTTTTTCCATTTTTGTTTATCAAATCAGCAACCCTATTTCTGAGAACCTGAGAACCTTTACAACATCACCATGCCCTCTTAATCAAAAAGGATTGGCACAATGCATGGCCATTAATTTTTTGTATATGAATTTCTGTAATCCTTTTTCATCACATGCTTATGTCTTTTGCCATTACTGATTTTTGTTTAAAAATGTTGCTTTGTACAGTTGTGTCTTAGGCTACATGCCGACTCACTGTTTGTCAGTTTCAACCTGGCTGCTGTGAATTCTGATACTCAGGTAAGTGGTAGGCTACTAAGAGGAATGAAACTTAGGGACTAGTGCTAAATGTTGATGATAGGCACTGTGATCTGAGCCGTGGCAGTGAGGAGTTGCCCTCTTCGTGGTTTGACTATAAAGGAAGACACAGCAGCATTCTTGTTAAAGAAAAGGGGCCAAAGACAACTTGGGAGAACTTAAAAGGACCCTGCCTCTCCCTGCTTGAAGTTGACGCCATACAAAGAGAATTTCAAAGATCAAGCACCTTTTTTAAATAGCTTGTTTGAAATATTGAGAGTTTAAATTTTAGGTAGAAGTAGAGTGGTATACATTGAAATGAAATGGAGAGAGACAATAAAAATTGTGTGGTGAAGTGCATAGGACCCATGAGAAGATTTTGACATGGGACCTACAGATCTATCTCAAGGAGTCTATATGCAAATATTTTATCTATTTTTAGGGATTTATTACAGTGAAGCTCTGTGTCTAGTATAATTGGTTATTTATTTTTGAGTGTTTCCATTTAAAAAGTGTGACATCATTGTGTATTTGCCTAGTTTTCATTTGTGCCCTAGCATAGCAGTATTTAAAGTCTGATTCTATATATTCCTGGGGCTCTCCAGGACACTTATAGGTAAAAGCTATGATTTTCATAGTTACAGCAAAATTTGCCTTTTTTCCTGTGTGCGAAGCATTGCCACCTGAGCATATTGTGCAAAAAGAATGGCAAGTAAAATAATTGGTATCTCATTATGAATCAAGGCAGAAAAACTTAAGGTAATAAACAGTAGTGATTATATTTTCACTGCCATGCATGCTCAGAAAATTTTTAAAAAGTTTTACTTAAAAACATTCTTGATGAATTGATTTAAAAAATCTTAATTTTATTAAATCTTGACTCATAATCTTGACCCAGCTACTTATTGTTAATATTGTTTGGAAAAAATGGGTATTACACATAAAGCACTTCTTTTGCATACAAAAATATGATGTCTCAAAGAAGTACTTATACAAGTTTTATACGTTGAGGTAAATTAGCCGCTCTTCTCTAAAACAGTTGTACTTGAATAATGACTAAAGCAAACTATAGTAATTCAGATTATCCTATCATAAACAGTTGACAATATGTATTACCAATGATAAAAATCCAAGCTTACAAGGAAAAATTAAAATTTTGGAAACCATAAACCTGTATTTGATAGTTTCTCAATAAAGTCTTTTTTTATAACATCAGTGCTGATATTAATGAATGGATCTTTTTTGTACTGTGTTGACACTTGGAAGATCTGTATCATGTAGTCAACAAATATATTCCAAATGACCAGTGCTTGATGTGACAGAATCATATGTGGGTAAATGCTTTATTCAACATGAACTGTAGATCAATGGACTTTAATATAACATAGTAGAAAAATGTTTATTGAATTTTGCTATGATTTTAAAAAAGGAATGTCATAAACATTTAAAAGGTTATTAAAGTGAAATGCTCTTTTCTAACTATGTATTTGTATGGAACCATGTTTTCTTCTTAGACTTCCACTAAAACATACTGCAACAGATTAATGCAAAAGCAGATGTGTGAATCCACGTGGCGTCTATTAAGTTATATCTGTGGCTTTCAACTGGTGTGCCAGGAGAGGATCTCAGGTGTGCTGTGAAAATTTTTAAAAATCATTACATTATTGTTGAAAGAAGTTTAAAGCACAGTAAGTCTATTCTTCTTACTCTTTTTTTGATCAACATAACTTAAGTACGCCATGGAAGTTTAAGCATAGGTTCAAGAGTGCAGTGAGATAAAAAAGATTGCAAAACACTGAGTTAGATATTAATTAAGTTCACAAAATTATAAAATAATACCATTTCCCAATAGTTTACTTTTTGTTTTGGAAAAATAATTATTTTTCATAAAATGTATTATAAACATTAACATGTATTTAGTTTAAATTTTTGTAAAATAATGTATAAGTAATTTAAAATTTTTTTGTGAAATAATGTATAAATAATTTAAAAATTTTCAGTTTAAACTGTTAATATGGTATCAATACACACAGGCAGTCCTTGAATTATACACATTTGACTTACATACAACTCCCACAGAGGCTATTACAGTAAGTCTCAGAATTACAAACATCTGACTGATATTTGATTTGTACTTATGAATGGGGGCTCTTATAAGTAATAGATAAATGTACCTGTTGCAACTTATATGCAAATTCAACTTCAGAACACATCTATAGAACTCATCTCATTCGTTACCCCAGGGTTGCCTGTGTAATGCACCACAATGATAGCACTCAGTTTTGAAAAGCATAACGAGTTCCTGGAACCAATGAAATGATATCATATCCATAATAAAATAGAAACATGGAAATATTTATAGAGATTGAAAATCGTAATGTCCACTTTTCTGTACTTGGCTTTATCATTTCATAATTTAGGGATCTTTCCCTATCTACAGAGATTTTCCTCACTCTTTAAAATGCTACATGGTATTGGTGATTTACATGGTGTCTAAGGCTGGAAGCCTCATTTCCCTGGGAGGGGTGAGGTGCCAGGGTGTCCTTGAAGCCCACTGGCTGCACCATAAAGAAGTTCTTTGGCTTCTGGAGAAAGAACAATGAGTCATCTTCTTGGGACAGCCTATGGAACAACATGGTGGGCCCCATGGTAAGATTCCTGACAGGACCTACTCATGCCTAGTCCAAGTACGAAGTCCTCCAGGTTTATCTTAAGAAAATCCACAAGGCTGCCTGCATGCCTTGCACAGCAAAAGTGGAGAAGATACTCCCATCACCCATTGTCTCTGAATGAGAGCAATCAGGCATGCAGGTAGCCTTATTGATTTGCTTGAAAGAGGAACATGTAACTCTTCTGCTTGAATATGGTGACAATCCAAATTTTAAAGATCTCTGTGTTAACACTGGTCTTCACCAACCTGCCTGTCATCAGAATTTATCAATAGCAGAAAAACTGCTTTCATGGTGCATATATTGACCCCAGAAAACAAGAGTCCATTTCCTGAGTAACCCACATAGAGCAGGAGTGTGTGATGTTGGCCCCTGGGATCATGACACCAATCAGAATTAAGATCGCCTCCCACCACTTTTACTTTCCATAAGGAAAAAAAGAGAGAAAACCATGGAATTTTTAGTAAAGAACAGAGCAGGTATAAATTCTGTTGATAAATCAAAAAGAAATCTCCTCGTGCTTTGGACAGATTCTAAATAATTGTTAAGACTTCTTCAGCAAAGTCTTAATATTTCTTCTGAAGGTGTCTTGGGACAAACTGCAGAAGATTATGCCAGTGTCTAGAGTTTTTAATAAAAGGAACAAAAATTATTATTTCTCCAATACAGGAGCAAAATGGCAGACAATCATCTCAAAATCCAAATTCCTACTTCTGAGCAGAAGCATAGAACTTTTAAAGATTAAGATTAATCCCATAGTCACATAGTGGACTAAAGTGCCATTCTCATGACTTCTGTTCAGATCAATCCCCTCTTTGGCTAAAATGATCTCCTGCCTTACACTGTTTTTGAGTGATCTCCTGTGGCACATTGAACAGAAGACATTCTTCTTCGCTTTCCAACTGGTAGCCTGAGGTTTCAAGTCTATTGTTTTTCAGGCTATTTCCTCTGTAACATATTCCCCACCGTCAATAATACCCTCCATAGCTATAGGAGGAAGGGCAATGTAGAACTTACCTCTGGGTTCTAGAAAGGGTCTCCCATAAGCTATTTCTTGGGGGTTTAATTTAAGCCTGCTTCTAAAGGACTTTCCTCATGCAGAGGGGGGCAAGTGATAATATCTTATTCCACTTAGGTGGGTTCCATATGATTTTCCTTCTAGGGATAGGGGTTTGCTTACTTTCTGGGTTACCTCTTCTACCAATGAAGGTCCATTATCATTTAGGTTCCTATGGAGGATTCACTCAAAGAAGCTCATGGGTGACCACAGGACACTGTGTAGCATATCTAAGTACAGAAGGTGGAAAGCAAAAACTCCCGCGATGGACACTGCCATGGAATAACCAAACACGGTGATTCCTGGAGGAGGTGCTGTTGTGCTCCCTCTGCAGTTGCCATCCCCGGCATCCATCACCAGCATGGCATTCTCCATCTGCTTGGCCTCTTTTCCTGCCCTGCTGATGCCCCTCATCCTGTTCTCCCCTGAGGCTTGTTCCTGCTCCATATTGGCATACATGCTCATGAACTCAGCTGCCTAAGGGACACTTATCTTGCTATGCCACACCAAATCACATTCTAGTTCCTGCAATATATTTTTATGGTAATATGTCCTTACCAAGATGTTACTCTGCCAACTGAACCAAAGGAAAAGATAAATCCCACCTGATGACCGAGATGCTTCATTTTTTCAGGTAAGGAGGCCAAATACTTCATCATGTTTACTTTTATGCCTTAGCTGTTAGAAAGTATAAAGCTAAATTTAGTTTCAAGACTGGGAACAATTTTATTCCCTGATTCTGATGACATATCTGTACAAGGATTGCACATGCCACTTCTTTTTTTATCTTTAACTTTTCTACTTTAATATGGCTTTAACATTTTCATTTTCCCCTTTAAAAGTAGGTATAGTATAAATTCCAAGCAGCGATGTGGGAGAAATGGAAATAATATTTCATAGCATGTCGTGATGCAGGAATATGTGACAAAGTAAAACAACAAACATAAAACAAAATATCATTGGGTAAGAATATTTGACAGAAAACAGCAGAATGATTGATGCGTTTAGAAAAGTACACAGCTCATTACAATGCGGCCAAGAGTGCCTAGGAAACCATTTCCCTGCATAGCCAAAGCAATATTCTTGATGTTGAGAAATAGGGGGGTGGAAGTTCATACTGGATTTAGCTATTTTTGTCATGTAACATTTAGTAGAATTATTTATTGTAAAAAGTTGGTAAAATGCAAAAGCTAATATGAGTAAATATAAGGCAAATAAACCCTTATATTAACTACTACTTGATAATATTAGGACTCTGTCACTGACTACAGAAATTATCAACTCTAAAACATTCTCCTTGAAAATCTGTGTGATATCAATAATATGCAATCTCTGTGACAGTACTTGATAACTAGAAATGTCTAGAGAATCTGTACAGACAAATGCAGAAAGAAAAAGCTGAAACCTCACCCAAATATCAACTAATTAGAATTCTTAGAGAATAATGACATTTGCCTTTAAAAATTTTTTTTCTAGGGTGGCGCCTGTGGTTCAAGGAGTAGGGCGCTGGCCCCATATACCGGACGTGGTGGGTTCAAACCCAGCCCCAGCCAAAAATAAAACAAAAAATTTTTTTTCTACTACCTGAGTTTTCCAGCTAATCCATTTTACTTAGATATTTTGCAGCTACACATACCTATAATAGTTCACACTGAGTCTCAATTTTCAACGTAGTAATGGGGAATCTTTAAAAGAATAAAACTGTTCTGACTGAAGGTGTTTGTGAGGAAAGAAATATCTGACCTGTCACAGACAGCTTTGTACTCAGCCCAGTGCCCGACCTAGTAAAAATGTTCTTTCTATGCATTTACAATTAGTATTAGCATTAATGTCATGATTGGCCTATCCAGAGCAAAACGCAATGCAGAAAGTCTACTAAGAGATGGAAAACATCTTTTATTTTTCAATTCAAGGTAATTTTTTAAAATTACGAGGTTTTTCATGTTTATATATATATATATATATATTTTTTTTTTTTTTTTGCAGTTTTTGTCCAGGGCCAGGTTTGAACCTGCCACCTCTGGTATATGCGGCTGACTCCCTTTTCCTTTGTTGCCCATAATATTTTAAAAATACAAAGAAAAAAAGGTAATAAATAAGTGAACAGATTGGCAAATGTTAGTTGTGTTTTAGGAAATTGTGATTTTAAAATTTCTTCTTTTTTTAAAAACACGCAAAATATTTCCTCACATATCCATCGTTTGCACAAAGGTTTGGTGTAATAATGGATAATACTTTTCCTAGTGAAAACATGCAAAAGTTAAGTGCCTTGCTTACTTGGCAGGAACAGAGCTAGAACCTCCGTCACTTGGCACTTGAATCAATTACCATGTCACTTAGGCCATTTGCTACTCAACATTGTTACTTGCCAATCACTAAAACATTCATGCACATTGATCACCACATAGATTGATTTGGGTCCTTAAAATGTGCTGGGTAAGCATTTCTTACCACCTTCTCCTAACTAGAACTTCTGATTAGCTAAGATGTGCTCTTAATATTTTCAAGCCTCAAATTGTTACCTATGACACCCTTTCAACGTATCCTTTTAACGCTGAAACAGAGATGAGACTGACAAAAAGAGATGAATACAATCTTGCAAAGAAAATTACAAAACATAACATCCTCTAATCAGCCAGGTCTCCCTAGAGCAGTGAACCTTCTAATGTCGCGACCCTTTAATATAGTTCCTCATGTTGTGGTGACCCTCCCAATCATAAAATTATTTTTTGCTTCTTATTTTAAAAGTACTTATTTTATGGTTGGGGGTCACCAGAACATGAGGAACTGTATATATTTATATTAAAGGGTTACAGCATTAGGAAGATTGAGAACCACTGCACTAGAGTCTCCTATTTACAAAACAAAACAAAGCTGGTGTCTAATAGTTGTCATGGAAATGGTGACATGGTGAGAGGGATCAGATTCAGGTTACACCTTGGGAGTGCAGCTGGCAGGTGTTGCTGATAAATTATGAGCAAAAGAAGCTGAAGCCTATCTTTTGAGCTTGAGCAGCAGGGCAAATGGGGAATCGGTTCCTGAGATGAGGAAAACAGGAAGAGCAGGTTTAGAGAAAAGAAATAATGAATTCAGTTGGAAATGTTAAGTTTAGAGTGAAACTCCAGGTGAGTGGAGACATTATATAGATATTTACATATCTTAGATAGAAACTCAGAAGAGTGACCAGTCAACTGGTGGCATTTGCCTAGATGGGATCTCCAGATCGAATTCAGATCTAGATGATTTCTGAGGACTGAGCATTAGAAGCTCATAGTGAAGAGGATCCCTTGGAGAGATGGTGTAGTTTCTTAGAAGCCAAGGGAAGAAAGCATTTCAAGATAATGCTCAAATAATTGACCAAATAATGATCATTACTATCAAATGCTACCACAAATTCAAGATGGCAGCCTTGACTATTGGATTTTCTAACACGATGTTTATTAATGATTCTGAAAAGTGAGGTATCTGTTGGAAATGAAACTCTAACTGCAATTAGTTGAGAAGATATGTCAAGTGAAAAATTGGAGACAGAGGATGAACAAGTTCTAGTATCTTTACCAAACAGTGAAGAAGAAAAATAGGATAGCAGCTGGAGAGACTTATGGGGCAAAGTACTTTGGTTTGCAGAATGGGAGGCTGGACTGATTAGGGAAAGTTGCACCGTTGGCCGCGAGTGCTGGGGCACTGCACTGCAGTTCTGTGCTTTCTTCCAGACACTCCAGACACTCCAATGGCTCAGGTGGATAGTTGGATTTAACCAAGGTTGGGGTTCACCAGTGAATAGGGTGATGGGAGAGAAAAGCAGCAGAATTCGGAGGGTATTTAACAGGAGTGGTTATGCTAATGGGATCTAAAATGGATAGTGAGAGTATTAAATACCTGTGCAGATTAATGGAAAAGTGATAGTAAATGCATTGATGATATCAGCTGGTTCAAGAATCAAAATGCTGTAGTCTATCAAAATGTTTCTCCAACATTACTGTTATTTTTATAACAAAAGTCTTCTTAGGAATGTGACCATTTCATTAAAATGATAACTGTCTACATTGACAGTACTAATTTGATAGAAACTCTAAGTTATACTGTTTTTAGAAAAACATCAACAAACTTTCACTTATATGTTGAAAAACAGAGAGTCCAGTAAAACCCGCATTGCCCATTTCCTTTTTCCTTTTCTAATTGACTCATTTGTCTCAAACTCCCTATCCAAATAAATTCCCAAGCTCTTTGTATTATTTTGTGCACAGTGTTTTTCTTAATGGACCCCCACTCCCCACTGCCATGTTCATCCAGACCCATATGGATACTGTCTCAACCGGCAGACTCTCCAGACTGCATTATCTCAGAAGATTAATCTTTGGACTCCCTAATATATGCTCCATTTGCAACCAAAATGTGTCTCAAACACAACTAACATTGCTTTCTTTTATGTCCTAATGTAAACTGTTCACATCTATGTATTGCTTTCTAGTTAATCTGGAATTTTCTGTGCTTTTACATTACTTGCTATCTTCCCCTTTACTTCTTGTTTTCACTCTACGCCCCATTCTGTGTATGTGTGAAAAATTCAGAGATGACATTGTGCATTTGGCCAGCTGTGAGGGAGAGAGAGACCTTGAGAACCCTGGCCACCAAGGAACTACAATTGGTTAGAAAAGTGTTTCTTTGGCAGCCTTGGTTTGGAAACACTTCACAGGCTGTTTCCTGTGATCTGGGCAGAGATTGCTTTTTTGGAAATTTCCTTCCTAAGTCACATGCTTGTTGGCTGGCCTCTATGCAAATATGACCATGATCTTTCAGAAGAAGGTGGTAGAAGTTTGCTTGGGAATCATTTATTAAAAAAGAGAATGGTTATGATTGTATGAATTCAAATCCTAAGACCAACTAACTTCCTTTTCTTTTCTCAACTATGGGCTGAATAAAGAGAAAAATAAGTTTAGTGATTTAACCAACATTATTTGTCATCATTCTTTTTCCCCAATAAATCATTTTTTAAGGAAAAATAAAACCCTATGTTTATTCAGGCCATGGTGGTTTGACAGCATAGTTGGAAGAGCTGGTGATCTGGCTAAGTCTCTCAGAAGTCTTGGCCATAGGGAAAGGCAAATACATAAGCTGACAAGTTATTACATTTTGTGAAGTGTGCTGACATTTGTTTTTAAATCTATATACTAAAGAACATGGTCAAATGTCAGGCCATGAACTCTTCTCTTGAACTGGAGAATGGTACTCTATAAAGGCCCAAGGAAGACTTGGGAACCTGCTGATTGTTCAGGCTTTGTATGAGAAACATTTCTTTGGCTCTTCTTTCCTTTGGTAGGATAAAAGCAATGACCTAAGGAAGACATAATACAAAGATGTCAGTAAGTAACCTCTTTTGTATAGAAAGTGCCTAAGGGAAGTTGCAAATGGGGCCCTCTGAAGTATGCCGCTACTTTCTCCCATATGTTCACAGTCAAGCTTGTGTCCTCTTTGTTTCAGGGCAAGAAGAGGTCATAGTGACCCAGGATAGAAAGATGCCAGTTGAAAAGTGAAAACAGATCCAAATGAAACAATTGCAAGAGCTAAAGGCAAAACATCAGAGCTCATGAGGTTGACAGAATGACTCACAGAACATATAAAGTTCACCACTTTTCTCATTGGTAGTGTAGGTACAATTTAGAGCAATGTGTTAGTTCAGTGAAAAATGGCACAACTTCTCTAATTTCTCTCAGCAAAGTTTCAGAGGTCTTATAGTGAAGAACTTACACATGTTCAAAAATATTATCCCTAAGTGTATCTGGGGTTTGATGCTATTCTAAATGGCATTGCTTTTAATTGTCATTTTCCAAGTCTTTCTTGCTCGTCTAGACAGGTTTTTCTAAATCAATCTTGTAGCCTGCAATCTTTTAAAATTCCCCAGTTAGTTACAGGAGCTTTGGTTTTTATGTTCATTAGGATTTTCTCCATACACAGTCATGACTGTGAGTAAAAACAATTCTACTTTTTTGTTCCAAATTAAGTCTTTTTTTCTCCTTGTTCTTACATTATTACAGTAACTACTGTAATAAACAGTGTGAACATAAATATATTTCCCATGTTACTGATTTTACCGAGGAGAGAGGGATTCACTCTTTCACTTTTAAGTGAAATGTTTACTGTGTAAATTTGTTGTAGACATACTTTGTCAAGTTGAAAACTTTTGTTTCCATTTCTGGTGAAACATGAAATGGTATTACATTGTATTGACTCTCTTTTCTATATATATTAAGATGATCTTTTTTTTAATCCTTTATTCTTATGAAATAGTGAATTATATTGATTGAGCATCGAACATTACCAAATTTCAACTCCTATGTTAACTCTACTGGCAAATTCTTCAATTTGCCAAGAAGAATCTTTGAAGATATTTATGTTAAAAATCATGAGATTTATTTGGTTTATAGTTTTATTTTCTTGTTTTCTGTTTTTGCTTGTTATTAAGTGGTGCTAACTTTGTTATACACATATTATGTATAAATTGAAAAATATTTCTTTCCTCATTTTCTAAAAGAACTTGTGTGAAATTGACCATCTGTAAGCAAATGCTCTGCCAATGAATGACGGAGTTTCATCTTTCTTTGATCTTTTGTTGTTTCCACTTTATTTTCATGGTGATGATTTTTCTTTTCTTCACAATATCACCAGCACTTGCATAACATTTGTGTTTCAAAGGCATCACTGCAGAATGAATACAAAATTGTCACTGATTTTAAAACATGATATGATATTGTGCAGGTTTATGAGAATAACAAGAGCCAACGCCCTGTAGTGTATAGTACTGTGAACCCGATCTCAAAGAAGACATGCAGACCCCCCACTGGCATGAGTGTGGTAACTCTTCAGAGAGCATTGTAGCTGGGATGTTGCGTAGTGCACTTTGACTGAAAACTGGTGGTTGGGGACTCCCTTCTGTACAACACTGCAATAGCCACCACTGGTAAGTGTGAGTTGTATGTAAGTCACGTGTTTGTAATTCAGGGACTTACTGACCTATACACATATGTCTTGAATGTAAAAAGTCTATTCAATGATCTTTGCCTTTTAAAATAGCATGTTTAGAACATACATAGTTAATAGAATCATCATTATGGTTGTTGATATTGAAATTCATTTATTGTTCATATGTTATTTGCTTCATCTATATTTTGTTCAATTTTCCTCTTTCCTATCTTTCTTTTTGCTTATTTGTTGATAATTTTAGAGCTCTGTCTCTACTGTTGATTTGCTTTATATTTTGTTCATAGTATTGGGTTTATATTAAGCCTCCCTAACTTACTGTAACTTACTTTCAGGTAATATTATATCCATTTTGTATTATGTAATAACCTTGCAAAAATATACTTCCATTTTCCCTTCTAATTCTTTGTGTTATTTTACCTTGATGTATCTTGTAAACATCACAATAAATTATTTTTTGTTTTAAAAAGTACATTTTTGAAAGAAAATTTAAAGTGAGATTAAATGGTATTTTGGATTCATCACACATTTACCATTTATGTTGCTCTTCATTTCTTTGTGTAAATTCAAGTGTCAATATAATGTTATATGGAAGAACTGAAAAACTTCTTTTATAATTTCTTGGGTTGTTTTGGTTTGTTTTTAATTTGCTTTTATTTTTTAAAGAATTTTTTTTTTTTGCTTTTTAGTTTTGAAGGGTATTTTCAATATATGTACAATGACAGAATAATTGTCACCCTTTAGTGAACTATTCCATTGTCTTCTAGTTTACACATTTCTAACAAAACACCTATGATTACTCTCAACTTGCTCCTCAGTATTTCATATTTCTTTTTTCTCTTTAAAATGTTTCTCTTTGTCACTGGCTTTCAGAAATGTGATTATGGTTTTTATCAAGAAAAGCTTCATATGGTTTTCTTCTTTTTTATTCTGCTTGGGGTGACTGATATTTATCAAATGTTAAAGGAAATAAAATTAAGTGATCATGTTTTCTTGTGTGTTCTTCCACACACATATTACCTAATGCCTGACATCTCTTGTTAATTCCCATTATAATGGTTAATGATAACAATGCAGCTTTAAGTTATGAATTTTTAAAACCAATACCTTTTTTAAATTTCAGAATACTATAGGTATACACGTTTTGGTTACATAGTTTGCTTTTGTATATTTTAAGTCAAAGATGTAAGTGTGCCCTTCACCCTGAAAGTGGGAGATGTACTTCTTCCTTCTCCCATTGACTTGAATTCTGTCAAGTTTTGCTTCCATATGTGCACGTTAAGTGTTGATCAACTAGTTCCAATTTAGTACTGAGTGCATGTGGTGTTTGTTTCTCCATTCTTGCAATACTTCACAGAGGAGAATAGTCTCTAACTTCATGCAAGTTGTTACAAAAGATACTAGATCAACATTTTTTGTGGCTGAGTAGTATGTAGTCCATGGTATACATATGCCACATTTGGCACTCAGGTTGTTTCCTCATCTTTGCAAATGTGAATTGTACTGTTGTAAGTATTCGACTCCAAATTTCTTTTTCATAAAATGTCTGTATTTCTTAGGGAGTAAATACATAGCGGTCAGATTGCTCGATCGAATGGTATTTCTACTTTTTGTTCTTTGAAGTATCTCCATACTACTTTTCATAGAGGAAGTACTGGTTGCAGTCTTACCAACAGTGTATGAGTGTTCCTTTGTTCCCCATCTATGCCAGCATCTGTTGCTTAAGGACTTTTTAATACACTTTAATGGAAAAAACTTCATCAAAAATTTGTCACAGAAAACATTGGCCTGGGAAAGGATTTTATGAAGACCATCTTGGCAATTGCAGTGATATCAAAAATCAATAAATGGGACATGATCAAGCTTAAAAGCTTCTCCACAGCTAAAAGTACAACTAAAGGAACAGCCTTCAGAATGGGAGAAGATGTTTGCATGCTATGACTCTGACAAAGGGCTGATAACTAGAATCTACAAATAATTCAAGATAATCAACAAAAAAAGAGCAAACAATCCCACTTATAAGTGGGCAAGAGATTTGAAAAGAACAAACATGTGAAAAAATGTTCATCATCCCAAATCATCTGAGAAATGCAAATTAAAACCACCCTGAGATATCACCTCACCCCATCCCTGAGAGTAGCCCACATCACAAAATCCAAAAGCTGCAGATGCTGATGAGGAGAGAAGGGAACATTTACGCTGTTGGTGGGATTGCAAATGAATATAGCCTCTATGGAAAGAAGTGTAGAGAGTCCTCAAAGAGCTAAAAGTAAAGCTCCCATTTGGTCCTGCAATCCCATTTCCAGGTATCCACCCAAAAGAAAAAAAAATCATTTTACCATAAGGACATTTGCACTAGAGTGTTTATTGCAGCTCAATTCATAATCTCTAAGATGTGAAATCAACCTCAGTGCCCATCAGCACTGGAGAGAAAGAATAATATATGTATACCATGGAATACTATTCAGCCATAAAAAGTGGAGAGTTTACATCTTTTGTGTTTACCTGGATGGAATATAAACACATTCTTCTTAGTAAAGTATCACGAGAATAGAAAAGCAAATATCCAACGTTCTCAATACTAACATGAGACCAATATATAAACAATTACATGCTCACATGAGAGAAAACACAACTAAATTCAAGTGAGGGGAGGAGGGAGCTGGGACGCCCTTCTTGTTTTGGACATGAGAACTGTAGGCTCCCAGACCTTTGCACTCTGAGATTTGCACCAGAGATCCCCAGGGGTTCTCCAGCCATTGGCCTCAGACTGAGAATTACACCATCAGCTTCCCTGATTATCCAGCTTGTAGATGGTTTATTGTGGAACTTTTCAGCCTCCAGAATCATTCTCCTAAGCAATCCCATCTCATCTCATCTATTTATTACCTACCTAGACCATGTCGGTTCTGTCTCTTTGGAGGGCCCTGACTAATAGAGATTGCTTCTCATTTTTAAACTATAATGACAATTTTGGCCTAAATATATATAAACAGTAAGTAATCACATCAGGAGAGATTGTTTAGCTAATATTAAAAAGCTTTTTTGTCTTCAAAGAGCTAATGATCTTAAAAGTTATTAGAAACAGCATAAGTAAACAAGGACAGGCATGGATTCTGACTCAGCAGAAATTATTCTCATTATAGTTCCCTTTTCTGCTCTCTCCATGATTGTGTACAAATAGATTTTTGGCACATAAAAACTTGGCTTTGTTTAAATTGGTGGTTTGGGAAATTGGTTCATACCAACTCCACACTCTTTCAGGCCCAGGGAGAGCTCCATTTTGGGTGATTTTCACATTAGGAAAGTGCCTCAGAGACAAGAGCCCACATTGTGACCCAAAGTATGAAACTCTCCAGAAGAAATATTGAAATACTGCATCTCTGATAGCTGAAGTTTTAGTCAATTCAGACTGACTTGCACTCACTGGAGGCCAGCAGACTTCAGGCTCCATAGTAGGCATTAAAAGTGGAAGCATCCCGCCCCAGTGCTTCACAAAGCATGGTTATTCAGCACTCTTAAAAATTAATAGCTGAAATGTTAATGAAATGTGCAAATGATATTGAAGGTGATGTTAGTCCTGGTAGGAGAGGAACAATGGGGAGAAAAGTACATAGGTGGAATGATATAACATGTAGCTCTCACCCTTTTCTTCCTATGCATGAGGACAGAGGTGCCCTAATGCCTTGCGAGAAGACCTAGCAAGAGTAGAAGGGGCAAAGCCAATAATGGCCCCTCCCAGGCATAAACTAACAACATGAAATTCTTTACACTGATCTTCTCTAATATAACATATCTGGGAATAATGAGGACACTATTCCATGTTCCTGTCTCTTTCAATTCAACCACTAGATTAGTTGAGTGCTGGTCTATATTTTTTTAATTCATGCCTTTAATAACACATTGATATAACTGTATGGGCGGGGTTCTACAGAGAAACACAAGTCTTTTGTCGGAGGCCCTAAATATAAAAATCTGGAAAGATGAGACTGGCTGAAAGAAAAGAAAGTTAAGGGTAAAAGGAGTATATCACTGGAAGGGAGAATATGATTTCTGTCATCTGGATAATCAGAGGATAATTTCACCTGTTTAAGGATAGATGGAGAAACTGAAAACAATCACATTAAACACTCTTTGTCTTGGTTCATAAGTACTTTCTTTCTAGGGACAATGTGTAGCACAAAGGTGGCAAAAGGTGCTCAGCAGAGTATAACATTGTCTAGAGCTGATGCTTTGAGAGCACACACTCTAGCACTTCTAAGCTGCAGAAAAACCAAGGCAACAATGGTCATAGTAATTATTATGGAGAATGAAACAGAAGTAATAACTTCTTGCCAAATATCCATTTGTCCAGTCTCAGTCTCATTACAACCTTTTTTTTTTTTTTTTTTTTGCAGAGTTTGGCCGGGCCTGGGTTTGAACCCACCACCTTCAGTGTATGGGGCTGGCAACCGACTCCTTTGAGCCACAGGCACCAACCCAGTCTCGTTACAACTAAGTGGAACTATATGATTGTGAGGATACCTGCCCAGAAGGGCTGTCAGATCCTCAGTGAACTTTGCATGATTTTTGGGAAAGGATAAACTTTTATGTGCAAAGGCACAAAGATTTCAAGGGTTGTTTGTTACTGTAACATAACTTCCCCAATCCTCATTATAAGGATACTCTACCAACAGAAAGGAAGCAAAGGACAGACACCACACAGTAGGCACCAAACTGTGTTCATGAGACATCTGTAGATAGACTTAGAACACCTGTTAGAAATGTTACAGAGCTAAATAATGGACAGGGCTGAGATTCAGCAAAATAAAGGTTATCACTACTCATGTAATTCTGTTTAAAACATACGCTGTGTATAAAATTGACAGAGACCCAGAAATGGCTTTTCCTATGTCCTGTTCGTTAAAGCCTGGGGGTGTTAAACTGCTGGCCTAAGATCTTTAAATTAATGGCAGGAAGAAACTGGACTGAAGCTGGTCTGAGGAATCTTCAAGGTGCTGGGTAGGCATAATGAATGCCCTTTATTTCTCAGCTCTTTTAGGTTACCAATGCTCCCATTTCAGTGCTCTCACACTACTTAGCATTATCTGTACAATTGCGTTTATATGTCATTGCAATTATTTCTAAGTTCCACTACACAGCAAAATCCTTATTTATAGAGATCATGTCTTAATCATTATGTTTTTAGTATATAATAATATGACCAAAAGAAAAAAAAAAGATCTAAATAAAGTTTTATTGAACAAATGAAAGCTTAGATGGCATTAGCATTTATATGAGTTTTGGGTAGGATAGCACTTTGAAGACATGTAAATGTATAATTAAAGTTATGCAAAAAATCTACTAAGAAGTTGGAATAGTAAAGAAAAAAAAATCTCCTTCCACCCTGTTAAAAGAGTATTTCTTATCATCCACCCTCAGAGTTCAAAATTCCCAAAATTGATGTATGCTTGGGTTTGAGTACTAACAGTACTTAAGATCTAAGTGCAACCTGGGAAAAATAGAATGGCATAACTATCATCTATTTACATCTTAGTAAAACTTAACGTACCATATGGTTTTGGCAGACATCGGGTTCCTGATGGAATGAGATATAAAACATTCATTTTCAGGAAGTGGGAGCACAAAAATAAACACACCAGAACAGGTAGGATATCAAAGTAGAGAATCTGGGCTATCACATAATAACTTCTTAAAATCATGAAAACATGAAGAAGGGTGATAATTTTGTCATCATTCTGTAAATATTACAAATTAGCCAGGCCCCTGTAAGTGCTTCACAGATGATTTCTTAGCTGCCTTTATGTCTTCTGTGCTTTCTAAAACCTGTGTATATATTTTAGAAAGAAGAGAGACAAGAAAGGAGGGGATAAATTATTAATTCCCTTTCAACATGATATAATATGAGACGATTGAGCATATGTGCCTTGAGGGCAAATCCACTACAGTGTATTTGTCGGTCCATGGTTAAATTATTGGTAAGATAAATTTGCTTGGAGTTGTCTCTACCTAATCAAACTCAACTCGCTTTTTCACATACAAATAAATCACCAAATTGAAATTTAGAAAAATAAAGACTTATCCAAATCAGTGTCTGTTCTCTACAAGTAAGGACAGAGTATAATAGACACAGATAGCTATGCTAATATTGTTTATTGGATTATGGCTTTCTGTTTCATTTATGAAGGTTCCAAGTCAATTTGATACAGCCTTTGGTGAGACAGCACAGTGTTTCCTAAAATAATAAACGTTGTCTAAAGTATGAGCATATACCACAGATGCAATGCAGACAAATCAAAAGTCTAAATAGAAGCTAATTTTCCACACTTATAGGTTCTGGCATTTTTTTTTTTAATTGTGATATTCATACACAGAAGAGTTACAAACCATATGCTTCAAATTTACTTAATAAATATAAAGTCCATTTAATCACTGCCTATAGAACACTGACAGTACTTTAAAAGCTCTTTGGGGTCCATTCCCTCCCAGGCCCCTAAAGATAGGCAGGCACTTTTCTGATCTTTGGAATAATAGCTTCCCTAACTTATATATGTATGTGTATACATACACAAACATATATAAACATATATATAGAGAGAGAGAGACAGAGCGAGACAGTTTTATAAACTACATATGCATCCCTAAGCAATTAAATTAGTTTTTTCTTATTTTGAAATTTACACAAAAAGAATAAAGCTATAAGTATTCTTTTATATTGTATTCTTTTCACTGGACATTGTTATGAGATTCACCTATTATTATTGTTATTACATTCCTATTACTAATTCTGTGACTGATACTATGATTATTGCATCTTGTCTCTCTCTACTGGTGATCCAGTTTCTTCATATCCAATTTCCATATCCAGTTTCTTCAATAAAGCATTAGCTAGTCACCTCTGACAACAACCTTTCCTTTTTTTGCCTCTCTTTTTGTGTTCATTTTTGTCAAATACGAGGTTTATGTAAATGTAAATCATCTTCTAAAACATAAATATACGATGGTGACATTAGTGGTACTTTTGTTCTTTTTCTTATTTTTGGATGTTTATGTTTTTTTGAGAAATACACTATTTTTTAATAAAAATAATAATCACATTTAAGTAATGTAGAGATGATTTGAAGTATATAGGAGGATGTGCACAGGCAATATGAAAATATTATGCCATTTTATGTAAGGGACTTGAGCATCCTTGGATTTCGGTATCTATAAGGACCCTGGAACAAATCCTCCACAGATACTGAGGGACAACTGTGTAGAGCCAACTCTTAAGCAAGACTTAGTAATAAAGATAACAACACTTAGCTAGCAGGTTAACATAATTACTGGATCTTAAGTTGCCATGCTTGTTTATAATACATGTTCTTGCTTACTAATTATAAGGTAAGTCTTAAACTCCCTTATATCATACTCTGTATCTGGGAAAAGCAAACATTTCTTCTCTAGATGCCAGTTCCCCCATGGTCCACCCCTTTCCTTGCTGCTGGTCCTGGCTTTTAACTATCAGAGCCCCCAAATCATAACAAGGAATAGCCATCTCTTTGCGATTCTCAGAGTATACTGTCCATAATTACTACAGAAGTTCATGTGATATATTAACCTTTATTGAAAGACTGCAGGTGAATAAAATAAATTATAGTAGAAGTCAGGTGCATTTAAGACTATGCATCCATATAATGCAAGGAAAACCACAAAGGTATTAAGTCCTTCTCAGGCAGTTCTTTCATTGTTAAACTTCAGTTCTTGGACCTTGCTCCTCTATGCTTAGACCCTCCCTCCTTTGTATGAATTCCCAAAGATTTCCCCCTCTGGTGGAGGCCACTCCATTCCCTGTGTTTATACAGTTAGCCTTGGTCAGGGACCCATCCACTCCTGTCCCCCAGGAAATCTGTGGCTCCCATCATCTACTGGTAAAATATGTACCTCAGATTCTGAGTTATGCTCTTAGAGTAACACTAGAAAGATTGAAGAGTTGGTAGATGAGATGGGTGAGTTACAGAACGGGTTTTGACACTTGGAAATCTGGGAGTTGCAAGTATGTGTGCTTATTGTTTCTGATAATCCTACAGGATCAAAACACACGTATCCATAAACACCTTCCTAGCATAAACAGGAATTCTTAGAAAGTGGTATTAATCACCACTGAAGTAGATACACTTTCCTAATTACAACATAATTAGCACAGTTGTCTCTCAAATTGATAATACCAGACAGAGAGGTAAGAGTTTTCTTGTTTATACTGCAACTTTCAGATTGTTCTCATGGGCCTGTCAGAAGCTTTGAAATTAAACTTACTTTATATTTGGGCAAAGTTAGGGTCTTGCACAAGTTAAATTCCTATAGTTTTTTTTAATTATTAGATTAGTTTTATAGTTGCCCATTTAGTTTTTTGTGGGTTGCTTATATAATCCCAGAACCTAGTGTAATAAATTTAGCCACAATATTTTAGCTGGTACTCTTTCTAACTTCTGGACTTTAAATCCTACATATATCATCATTCAAATATGAATCAATTATGCTTCTTTTGCTAAAACAGACATAGTTTCCCTAAATTCTATTGATATTTATCCTCTTATATTTTTAGGAATCCTCTTACCTCTTGAGACCAGTATAGCATACCTGTTAGAAGCACAGGTTTGGAACCAAGGTGGCTGGATTTAAATCCTGGGTTCTCTGTGTACTTATTCCAACTTCATATAATACACATAAACACTGTGCTTCAGATTCCTCATGTTGATAGGAGATAATTAGAGTTCCTATTACATAAATAGAGTCATCTTTGTGATTAATGGGGTAATATATTTAAAGCAATTAGTCTAGCTTCAGGCTTATAATATAATACTCAATCATTGTTGAGAATTATAATGATTATTAAAGTAGACTCATTCTTCAATTGAAAGAAAGAGTGACACCCAGCACTTGGATTGTATGTTTTGGAGTCCTTCACTTTCCTGCCCCAAATTTCCCAGGGCAGAAGGAGGCTTCTTTCTTTCTTGTAAAACATTATTAATCACTATATGAAGGAGTGGAAGTATGTAGCAGTAATCAGATGGATAAGTCTTGGTAGGCCTTTGAGAGTGTCCTGAATATACATTTCAGAAAGACAGCACACCTCCTGAATGGATAAGTTAGAATTGGGCGGCCCTGACTTTGTACATTACATATCCTCTAATGTTTTTCTTCTTCCTGGGGTCAGGGGCACTCTTGACTTGATCTATATCTTTTTTTGTCATCATGTGCTATTTGCAACCTCATTCAGCGTTACACCTTTATCTAAATAATCCTGCTTGGCCAAAGAGTGAGAGAGGAATGAAAATGTTTCTGTAACTTGCTAATGGGGAGCAAAAAGGAAAACAAATTCAGCACATGATCTCTCATGCTTTTGTGAAAAATATGGAAATAAACTATAACCATACTGTGTGTCTCTATAAAGTATTGGTGTTTAATTAGTAAGTATTGGTGTTGAATTAGAAATCAGATACTTTTTCTATTTACTACTTTTTTTCTCAAGTTTTTTTTATTTTTTATTTTATTATTTTATTAATTTTTATTTCAAATTAACATAAGAGTACATATGATTAGGTTGCATTGTTCCATGTTTATTAGGAAAAGTTCAAATTGTATTTGAGTCCTTCATCTAGGAGGGGGGTCAAATGTCCCACACCATACTCTTTAGGTAGGGATTTACTGAGTCCCTTCCCCACTTTATTCTTCATACCTTTTCATTGGTGAATGCTGACCAATGTCCATTCATAAAACCATAAAATATCTATCATATATGATAGATATGTAATTTTTAGATACAATGAGCACCCTCCAACTCCCTAAAATAGATTTGAAGAGAAGGAAGAAAAAATGGAGAATGAACTAGGGTCCCAGTAGGAAACAGGTGGCACATTTAAACAGGATAACTGAAGATGATTTAATAAAATCTATATTTATAAAGGTGTCAGTAGAACTAAGGGAAACCAACAAATGAGGAAATCTTTGTTTTGCTTGTTTTTACTAATCAAATATCTCTAAGAGGTCAGAGGTATTGAAAGGCTCATTCCTCCATGAAACAATTTAGTTAAACTAACCATCTAATCTTAGATTTAGTTGGTAGCTATAGACCTCCCATTTGATCCTGCAATCCCATTAGTAGAAAACTACCCAGAAGAAAAAAAAATCATTTTATCATCAGGACATTTTTTTTTTTTATAATTTTATTGAATCATAATTCTGTACATTGGTGCAATCATAGGGCATGATTCATATACATTCAGAAATGTTTTCATCGTACTGTTACAGATAGCCTTCATGGCATTTTCTTGATCACTATATAAAG